>BQNB010012851.1:0-78325 GCA_026074375.1 Tanacetum coccineum
TAGATTATGTGTATGCTTATGTTACTTGATTGTATACTAAAGTAACCTTGGTAGTAGCAGACAATGATGAACTGTTTGCTTCTGATATCAAGTGCACATATTGTCTCGGTTTTGGAAATAGTTTCAGAATGTTTACTTTTAATGACCAGTGATTGCTAGTTTTAATACACTATAAAATATATATATAATAATATTCCAAAGAGCAATTAAGAAAATTCCCTAAGAAAATTTTACTCTCAAAAATATATATAATATAATATATAATACGTATATTTAACCGGGAAGAATGATCACCCGGGTCATTTCCCCAACGACTTGTGCAATTGAAACCTCGTTTAAGCTCGGATTATGATTTGAATGAAAACAAAGATATTTTGATAATCTATAACTATCAAATAAAAGCAACAATGAACAATTAAAAACAATTAAGCACTTAAAAAGGTAAACGGGAAACAAATAAAACGCGACCAATAAGCAAGTAAAACAAAAATAAGTCCTAAAAATGCAAACCAAATTCCTAAATTAAGATAAAAGAAATTTTTAAGAAAAAGAAAAATATTTTTTTTTATTATTTTTGATTTTTTTTTATTAATTAAATACTATTTCAATCTAATTAAATCCTAAAAAAATAGAAAATAATTGAAATTTTATATTTTTTTAGATGAAACTAAGTAAAAAAAAATTAAAAAAATGAATCACTATTTTTGACTTTTTAGATTTTAAGATATGAATTTTCTAAAATTTAAACTAATTAAAAGCTTAAAAATGATAAAAATGCTAAAAATATAAATCCTAAAAAAATTTATAAAAATTATACTAAAAAGAGAAAATGATAAGAAATTTTATAAAAATAAAAGCCCTAATTTTTACTTTTTAATTAAAGTTTAATTAAACTAATTAAAAACTAAACCTAATTATTTATAAAAAAAATATTAAACTAACAAAGAAACTTAACTAAGGACTAATTATGCAAGGACTAAAGGTCTAATAGTGCAAACAAAAGGACAAACGGGGGATTAACTGAGTTAACGATCAAATGAGAAAGTTACAAAACCTACCCTGAGGCCTAACCCGATTACACCCTAAGTCCCTTTAATCCTACAAATAAGTTGAAATTTAAAAAGTACTTATTAAGGAAAACTTATAAAAGCAAAGTTAAAGAACAAGGTGTGGTGAACAACTTTAATTAAAGCTATATGAAATCTACCTACTGTTTTTGTTTTTTTTTTGAGATTATTGTGACTTTTAAAAGTAAATTAAGACTAGCAAAATAAGCTGGAAATTGAAATTAAGCCCTATTCTATACTAAGCTGAGACTACTTAAAATCCTACTTTGAATTTTAAAGCCTAAATCCTATGTTTACCTAACTAAAAATGGAGACAAAAGTGACAGCAGGAACTGATTAGTTCCTGCTGATGCAATTTGCACAAACACAAACCAAGTAGTGCAGGTTACCTTAAGGGCAAACCTGCACTAAAACACTCTTATTGAGTGTGTGTAAACACAAATCAAGAGATAACCAAGCCTGAGTGGCTTGGTTCAAGTTTTCATAAACAAAAACTAAGAGAGAAAAGTCCTCTGGTGCTGGAATTATGAAAATAAGCTCAAACTTTTAAGATTTTGAAAACTAACTTTTAAAAACTATTGAACTAATGTTTAAAATTGATTTTAAAGCTAACCCAAGCAAATTCCACAACTTAACTTGACTTTTGATGGTCAAACTCAGATTATGCCAAACACCCCTTAAGATTCATGACAGTTTGAAAAAGCTTTTAAAATGAAATATACTTATTAAATCTATAAACCCAGATTTTAACTAGCTTAAAATAAACTTAATTAACATGAATTAATAACTAAATAAGCATTAATCTAAGATTTAAGCTATTTTACTTATTTTTTTGGTTTTTTAAGGCTTATATGACAGATTTTATAAAAACTATGATCTAGGCTATGAAAAGCAAAAATAGATGAACTAATGTGACTATTAAGCTAAATAAAACACAAATAAGCATTAATAAGCAAACTTAATAAGCAAATAAGCAGATCTAAACATAGAAAGCAATAAGACCACTATTTAAGGCTAGAATTAAAGGAATTAAAAGAGAAACTTACAAAGTCCTCTAGCTAAACAAGAGGTACCATTTAAGGCAGCTACAAGCTCTCCTAGCTTATAAATAAGCTAGGAGTTAAGTCCTTGGGAGCTCTTCCAAATTAAGCTCCCCTTCCAAAAGCTACAATCCATTAAGTTCAAGGTAAATAGGTATTTTAAAGCTGTTTTAAGAGTAAAAGTATGATTAAGGTAGGTTAAGCTCTATCATGAGCTTATAGACTCATGAGAGCTGAATTTGAGCTTAAAAGAGCTTATTGAGATAGATTTTAGCTTATAAGTGAAAGAGATTAAGAACATTTAAAAGCAAACACTGAATTTATTTAACTAAAAGCTTTGATTACATTATATAAAAGAGGATTACAACTGATTAAAAAAACGAATTACAATAAGCAAAATTCTATAAGCTACTCTAGGTGAAAAAGCTAAAAAAGAAGAGATAGTGTGTGTGTGATGGTGTGGCCTTTTTATAGCAGCAGAAGAACATTCTAGGACCTTAGCTTCCATCAATCATCCACCTTTGATCATCTCTAATCATTAGATCTTTGTTTTTGGCCGTTGGATCACTAAGTGACCTCACACGGATTGCCAAGCTGGCAATCCATGTGAGGCTCACTTGTGCTTCTTCTCTGAGTAGAAATAGTACAAAACCCACATTCCATGTGTGCTTCTCCATTGATGACGTGGCTATGTGCTTGAGTGAGGTGCTTAGATCTCTTGATTTTACTAATCTCTCCCTACCATCTTGTTTAGGAGCTCATGAATAGACTTCCGTACCCTTTGATTTTAATTTGCCCCTTGATTTACCCTGGTAAATTCTTGGAAGGGATGATGAATAGTAACTTGGATTTGGCGCCAGGTTTATAACTAAAACGAGTTAATTCAGTTGTATCTTTGGGAGAATTGCACAAATGGCCCTTGCGTTGTTTTATAAATGGTGCAGTGTAAAAGACTTTTGTAAATGGTAATTTCAGTCCCTGTGGTTTATAGAAAAGGTAAATGGACTAGGGTTTTGGGCTAAATAATGGGCTTTGGATCCGGGTAGGGTTATTTAGGGTTTTGAGGCCCAATAAGGGTTTAGGGACTATTTTTAGATTTTTCTGAAATTTGAGGGACTGAAAGGGAAATTTAGGGATTTTGTTGACTTCTGTTGACCATGGTTTGACTGGAGTTGACTGTAGATTTGACTTTTTATGGCTTTGGCTTCCGGCTTTTGTTCACTCTTCCGTTCTTGTGTCCGTGCTTGCTTGTTTTTGATAGTTTTCTTGTGATTTTTGATATATCCGTACCTGCACACACAGAACACAGAAACAAGTATATTTTTACCATTTTTCACTGTGTTTTGGGTTTAATTGGGTTATTTTAGGTATAAATGGATATGTGTATTTTACACTTATCAACCATCGACTCAAACTATATCATGAAGAAGAAAATTATAATGACTCAAAGGAAGAAGTAACTCCCTTTTTCCCAAAAGAATGACTCTCGAAGTACGAGTCCAGCTAACGACTCTCTAAAAATTAAGCGCTTCTCGGGAGGCAACCTGTGCTTCACTTAAGTGTGGAGGAGTCCCTCCTCCATTCTTCTACTAATATCCTTTATTTAGTTTTTCTAAAAAAACAACGAAAATATTTTCTTTTTTGTGTGTTTACTTTTAGGCAGGTATTTTAGCTTAAAAATTTGAAAAGTTATGAAGTATGCTCAAGGATAGCTCTACTGCAACCATACATTTCTCTATGCACCGGGAAGTACTGTTTTCCTTAATTTTCCCTATTTTATCTCTATTATGAGTTATCACATTGAGGGCAATGTTCAACTTAAGTATAGAGGGGAGCCAAATAGAAAAATTAATCATATCCCTCCATGTTTGCCCTGCCAAAAAAAAATTTTCAACTGATATTTCAAAAAAAAACTTAATAGATATATGCTTTCAAAAAAATATAAAAAATGCTCTTAGTAAGGCAAATCTAACCGGATTGACATTATAGCTAGCACAATCCAGTCCACTAAATTGTAAGAATTTTAAACCTTTAGAATATTCAGGTATCCACCTTTGATACCCAAGATAATTGATGCATTTAGCTTGTTCAAGTTAAGGTTTGAATGCAGTCATATGTGTCTATTCCGTCGTTACGGATGTGTACGTATGGTCTTTGTCGCCTTTTCTGGAACATTGGTATTGGTTGATAATTATATATGAGAGAGCTGGTAATTTAGAAGCTCTATAACTTCTGCTTAATCATCATTTACTAGACCGAAGCCTAATCTACTGCATATTATGAATTCCGCAAGTCCCTGCGAGCACTCCCTTTAGTGCTAAGTTGCTGAAATCCCAAAGTTAAATGAAGAAGTTATGTGCCAATCCTTAGTTATCATATTTGGTAAAAAAAAGTTATATGTGTGTTATATTAGTTCAATGAAATAAAGGCATATGTTTCGGCACGTGAAGTTGTATCCACTCTAAATACCAAGTTCCGCCCTTCGGCCAGGTTTATGTATTAAGTACAAGCCTATAGTAGCAGTCTAGATTATGTCTGTGCAAATTGAATGTCTTACAAATATACAACCCTACCTGAGTGGCTGAGTGAAAAAAAACCAAACACTATTCCTACGCGAGGTGCTATGTTATATGTCTATGCCTGAAAAGTTACCTAATGTGCAATCTCTTATAAAATCTAATTTTTTCCACGTCACGATAAATGATTTTGTTTTCTCCCTTTGATTGCTTGAGGGCAAGCAATAAACTAAGTGTGGAGGGATTTGATAAGGCCTAAATTATACATGTTTTCTATGGCGTTATTTGTATATATTTTATCATTTCTCGTGAACTTTCGATACTTAATAGTCTAAATTGCTTGCAGGTTCACTTGAAGACACTACTAACTAAAACTCAAGAAATTACGCAGTTTGAATATAACACCTCGTGTTTTAGGTCATTGTACGATGTTATGTAATTCACAATTTATTTTTAGGGTTTTACGCGTTTGCTTTTATAGCCAAAATCGCCTGCACTTATACCTAAAAAACAGCCGCACATTCCATCTGATGAGAAGAAATAACTGAAGACTTTTAAGTGCAAATGCAATTAACACACTAAGTACGACCTCACATATTACCATATTGCGCCAACTTCTTCAATCAGCATTTAATACTATCACATTTAATCACCAAGTGCGCCGCATAATTTCTTGTGTGCGCCGCACTTTTTACCCAAATTCAGCCTATAAATAAAGGACGAAATTTCACTTTGAAATCATTCCTCGCAACTCCTCTCTCATTCTATAAATCTTCTTCTTTACATACACACCAATCCTTTTGTCCCTCATTCATAAAAACACCAAAAAACACCACTACCTTTGAAGAATAAAGGTCTAACGATCAAGAACGAAGACGGTTGTCAACTTAGTTATTGAAATAATGGAAGTTTATGTTAAGTCTACTTTTGTTATGAACTACTTAGCCATGAGAGGCTAAATCTCTCATGACTACTCGATGATGTTATGATAATGAATAAGTGTTTGGTATGATCTTGATCTCTTTAATCTCAAGCTTATGTTGCGATCTTATTATATCTTATCTTGTCAGTTTTTCTTATCAACTTGAATTATATAATCATATCAGTATAGGTCAAAAGACCCATTATGATCTATGTGGTTTTAAAGATTTGTCCATGGTCTTTATCGTTTGTGTCGAGAAATCCATTTTCATAAATTGATAAACAAATAAGATTTGATATACTAGTAACTGAATTATTTGAGTGACACATTTGGTATGGTTAACTAAATATAAGTCTTGGGTTAAATAAGTTAGTTTGTGAAAATGTTTTCTGACGAGAAGTCCTTTTTATAAATTAATGCCCCATCTTTGAGGTCAAATCCTTTCCAACACTTATAAGTTATTTTGAACTATTCGAGTAGTCATCCTTATTATCATTGGTAAAAATTAAAGGTACTTTTAAAATTGTTAAAGTCTATTTTCTTTTTGATTATTTGAACACTAATCAAATCCCTGTGGAGCGACCTGGTCTTACCTAAAAAGATTATACTACATACGTGGGTTATACTTTTACCTGTGTGTTTCCATATAATTATCCGGTATTTTCAGTCTTATAAATTTAAAGCTCTTGAAACACATCAGTGTCTCTAGAAGGTTTGTTGGTCTTTGGTGCTACATAATCTTGAGGACGATCAGCATCATTAACCACATCTTCATTTGTAGGGGTCTCCAGGTCATCTATTACCACCTCAGCTATTGGTTCTTCAATTGGTTCCTGTGTAGTTGCAAACTTACTGGTTTTAGAACTTTTGGATGGAGCCTTACATATAGAGGTTTCCTTGGTGGTGGATGGTTTCATGAATACTCTGATTCTTTGGTTCTTTTCCTCTTTGTCTTCTTACCCTAGTTTTGTCTAGCAGAAGGGTCTTAATCATCATCCTTTTCATCCTGATGATGTCTTTTGTGGTTCTTGACTGTATCAGCAACTCCCTTATCCATAGCATTTGCATCCTCTATCAAAGCTTCCATGAGAGCATGGTATAATGATTGATTGGCAGGATTTCTGTTGAAAGTCTTGTTTTCATTCATGGTCTGGAAGAGAGCGCTTGTCTGATCATACTCTTTGATTGCCGCCTTGTCAGTAGACTTAATTGTCTACTTCGGCATCTTTTCCTTCTCAGTTTGTTCCTTCTTAATCTTGCTAATCTCTAAAGCACTCTTCTCAGATTCTTGTTCAAGATAAATTTTTGGTGTCTGAATCTTGCTTTACTTGGGAGTTGGCTTCACAGAGTATTTCTGAATAAGGTCTGCAGTGTGTCTCTGTGGTTCCTTTTGAAGAGCATCACCAATTTTGGATCCAAGATAATATCAACAACCGTTGGAACTTGTGATTTGAGAGAAGCAAGAGCTTCAGCAGAGTAATCAATTTTCTTTAGCTCAGACACATTCTTTTCTAATTTTGCAACTCTTAGCTGAACAGCAGTGAGTGCATCAATTTCAAGGACAACAGTGATGACGGTTGTAGCTTCGGTTGTGATTGGTGGTGTAGGGATTGGTGTTGTTGTTTGGAGTAGTACAGGTGGTATGGTGGAGACAGGTGGAGGGGGTAGAAGAATTGTTGCAGGAGCTACTGAAGGAGTTTTGGGTGTAGGTGTGAGGACTAACGGCTCATAAATCACTAAAACATGTATAGTAAGAACGGCTGGAGACTAGATATGTAGAACTTCAGATTGGATTTTAATATCCAATAAAGAGTTGATCTCAGCATCTGTAGTATCCTTAATGGTACCAGTTAAAGAAGTATCAGATGAGAGTTTAGGAAATTGATTACCAAAACCTGAAGATACTGATAATCTTGAGCTTGATGGGGGAAGTTTAGCTTTCTTGGCATCATCCTTTACTTCTTTAGTCTTTTCAGCATCCGCCTTGGCCGCATCAGTAATTTCTTCATCATCGTTCCCAGATTTTTCAGCTTCAGCATTTGTCATCTCTTCATCCTCATCGTCATTTACTTGTTCATCACCGTGTACAAACTCATCATCAGTTTCTTCATCATCATCTTGTACATGTTCTTCACCATGCACAAATTTGTCATCAGTTTCTTCATCGTCTATCTGTTCAAGATCGATGCTTTTGTTATCATCGTCATCATTCTTCTCTTCCTCTTCGTTAGTGTCCACCCATTCAATCGTTTCATCATCATCTTCTTTAGTGTATTCACTCTCTTGTTCAGATCCCTACTCAAGTATAACATTAGCTTTAGAAGTAACCTTTTTCTCATCTGGAACCCCTGGCTTAGTACCAGTTCCTTCATTTGAGGTAGCAGGGACGACTGTGGACTCATTAGGAACCCCTAGTGAAACACTAGTTCCTTCACTTGAGCCTCTAGTACATGGCTGTCTTCTGCTGGTTTTCTTGCTTTCTTTAAGAGCTTGCATTATGTCAGTAGAAAATTGCTCTTTTGGAGTTAAAGATTGAACACCCTTGAGCATCTGAGATGGATCAGGAGACATCTTCTTTGACACACTCAACATATCTTTGAAGGAAATACATGATGGTTTTCTTCTAGCAGGCTCGGGGATAGATTCAGTCATAATCCTTGCATGAGTAGCATAGACTTGCCTTGCTGCTTCCTCTTCTGCAACTTCAGTCAAGCTTATAGATATTCCTAATTCCAAAGCGATGTCTAGATCAAGAATGATATTATCGTCTGCGGAGTTTGAGACTTTCTTCTTAACCACTCTTCTGCTGATAGTTCGTTTTCTAGCATGTTTAGAGTCTGATTCTTCATATACATCAATAGTTTCTTCAGGATTATCTATAGTCTTCTTCCCTTGTGACCCTTTACCTCTGCTCTTCTTAGGAGGAATTTGGCCAATAGAGTATTTTATGAACATCTGATACGACTTTGATTTCTTTATCGCCTTAGTTAGCATAGTCTCAGGAATAGGAAGTCCATATTCTTGAAAGTCTTCGCCAATTTGTACAAATTTCAATCTGCTTACAACACCACCATCTTTAATTGTATGGGTGTGTAAATACTGTAGCTTGGTGAGGGATTTATGTTTAGAGATGAAGTGATTGATAATGATTTTGGTAAACATGGGGTAAGGCATGTTTTTACGTCTGCCTTTCTTGAGCTGCCTGTTGTCGATTTAGAATACAAAGTCTTCCTAGATCAACTCAGGGTAGTCAACATTTTACCTATAGAACATTCCCCATATGATGTTAATCCTGGATTTACTTAGCCTGTCATTGCTTGCAGTTTTACCGAAAAGACACTTGTTAATAATAAAAGCCAGAGTTCTCCATGGTTGATGCATATGGTCCACATACATGCTAGTATGCTTGTACAATGGACCTTTGTAGCTAAAATCAAGGAGGAAGGTAAGAGTAGTCTCATCATCTAGTAATTCAGCAAAATCTACTCCCTGAACTCTTGAACAGATGTCAATGATCTTTCAAAACACTTAACATTGACCAAGCACTTCTTGTTAGCCAAAAGAAACTCAAAAGATTTTGTATCTTTGACCTTCTTAACAGTGTACCAAAACTACTGCATGACAATTTCCGGGACTTCAGCAGAGATAGAGAATGCCTTGTAGCAGGTAGATTTCTTGATGACATCAATGATAACTTGAAAAGTCTATTCCTTTTGTTGAACAGTAGTCTCCAGTCTAACATTAGTGGTACTGATCTTAACTCTTTCTTTAGTGGGAACCCACTTTTCATCATGAGCAGTAACTTGATGAATTTGTTCTTGATTCATGATTCTACTTAAGAATTAACTAATACAGTTCACATACACAGCAAATATATTTTATTGTTTAAGTTGATTATCCTTGATGATTTGATTGATGGTAGACTGTGATTAGTTTTCATGCAATTATGTCCGTATTAATGTACTCTATGAATAAAGTCAACTAAGGTCAATGGTCAAAGTCAACTCTATGAATAAAGTCAACATGACAAGTCAAAGTGATCCTAAGACAAAATTTCCATTAGAGATAAATTAACACATAATCAATCATGGCACAAGATTATTATGACATAACAAACAAGTTTTACACAAATTTTAAAAAATTTGGGCAGACTTTCTTTTCATAAAATGTCATACTTCACACGGAATATTACACATGTCATGTTTCGCATAAAAATACATGTTTCGCACAAGAGTAAGCAAAACATATTTTGCACAAAGTCATGTATTTACATATTTCGCACGAATTATGTTATTACATATTTCGCACGGTTTATGCAAATACATGTTTCACACGAATATGTTATAACATATTTCGCACCATTCATCCTGACATGTTTCGCACAATTAATCATATACATGTTTCACATGATTCCAAACTTCTAACTTAGATTTTACCAATAAAAAACCTTTAAGAATTTATCACACATATCACAAATCAATCATGAACATTACAGAATTGATGAAAACAGGATTTAAGCAACATTTAGAGCACAAAAATGTGAGTTTGAATATTTTCAAATGAGAAACTTATAGCAATCAAGATAAATAACATCTAGGAGACCAATAACATGCATTAAGGGAGCAAACACAGTTATCCTACACACATAGCATATCACACGAGCAATCCTTATAACCATTTTACTAATATCGAGCCTAGGAACCTACTTTTCCAAGTAAAAGAAGTTCTAGGAAGCTAAGACAAGTTACAATGGCATAAATATGCAATAGTGAAGCTAAAAAACATAAACCCATAAACAAACACGCAATAAATACATATTTCGCAGCATTCATATCACGAAAATCACAATATCTCACACACACGTAATTGTTATCCAAAATTGCTATAGCCTAGGCTTAGACGTACCCTAATGATTAAAACCCCTTAATCAATTTGAAGAAACATCAACTTTTATACTTATGAACCCTAAATTAATTTCTAGGGATTTCGAGATCAAGAGATATAAACCAATTCCTTTTACCAAATTGATGTTAAAGGGATATTAAACGTTTTAGAATGTACCTTTTAGCTATAAAATGAGTTTTAAATTTGAGTTAAGATGCGTGTGAAATGTGCTAGAGAGGGAATTAGGTGGGTTTGGTTTTGTGTAAAGAAAGTGTGTGTGCGATGTGTGTAAAAGAATTATAACCGGTCAGTTTTAAAGAAATGGCAAGAATGGTCCTTGTAGTTTATAACATTTTCTATTTTCTTTTTAAACTTAATATTAAGTCTAAACATTTTATAGAATTGACACTTTAAGCCCCTAAAGATGCAAACTTATATTTTAGGTCCTATATTTTGCCGTTTAGTCCCTAACAGTTGAAACAAATAACATCTTAAGAACTTTTTAGTTAAAATGATATTAACTCCCCTTTAATAGATGATTCATTATTGTTTAGAAACTTTTTCTTTTATTCTGAGATGACTTTTGAAAGAATTTGAAAATTTCTCCCCTTCAAATAATGTCCCGTTTTCTATTTAAAGAGTTGTAGACATTGTTTGAGTGATAGAAAATTCTTTTAAAATCTTCTGATGAAAAACTGAGATGATTAATTATTTTTGAAATACAACACCAATAAAATAAAATTTCTCTCATTTGACATAAATAAATGCACTAACGCATACACTCATTTGATTAGATAGCACAGGTTGTGTAGCAAAGTATACACAAGCCTGTGTATTAATATTAAGTGATTCATACCCGAGAAAATTAATTCTCGTTGTGAGGTCAAGTTTTCTTTTTGGCAAAAAACTTGCCTTTAAATTGAAGAATGCTTTGCTATCTGAAATAATAACAAGCTAATGATATGTTTTGAAAACAGTTTGAACTTCTGCTCGAACTTTATTACAGCTCCGTGTCATTATTGAATGACATTTCTAAAGCCGTAAATATTATCGATTTTCAGAAGACATGTCATGAACAATCATATTTTTATATTGAGTGTTGATATTTAGGCCTAATAAAAATACCTAAAAAGAGACCTAACTTTTTTATTGGGCCACTTATCATCATTTAAACATTTAAATTAACAATTTTATATTATTCCTAATTTACCCTTAATAATGTATCCAAAAATCTTGAGTGTAATTTTTTTCAATCTCCAATTCTCTCACTTTTGCATATATCAGTTCTTTAATAACATGTATACGTACTTTTTATCAAATAGTTGATGGTTTCTATTTCTTATATATTTTACCCATGAACAGTGTAGTCAACCAAAGTTCATATATGAATTAGATATCAAGATTATAAAGATGTTAGATGTTCCATGAACATACAAATATGATCACAGGCGAGTTATCATGTTGTTATACAAAAATTATTACAATATAAATAAGCCAATCCCAAACGTGCCACATACGCAAACCAAACATAATTAATCAACACCAACAACGGCAATGAACAACAACATCACCAGAAAATAACATCTACAAACAATCCCATAACATGATTTGTATAAATTTGTTATCAAATCACTATGAATAAAAACCTATCAATTGATGAGGATGCATATGTTATACGGATGGTTTTAAAATTAATTATGAGGCGATGATAACCTACGGCGACATATGAGATTGAAAGGGAAACACACAAAGTAATTGTATATGAGGGTGCTCTTGGAATAAATAAAAATGGTTAGTTAAGTTAACACGTGGCATCTTCACATTTTTAGGTTTAATAATAGGTCTATTTATTTAGGTCTATATATCAATTTTCTTTTATATTTTTTTATTTTTTTTAATTTTCTATTTTCTTTTTATGGATTTTATATTTTTGTATTTTCATTTTGTAAAATTTATATAAAATAAAAAATCTTTTTGAGTTTTTATATTTTTCTTATTTACATATTATATAAAGGATATGTGAGGAGTTACCACGATTACTCTTCCTCTTCTTCTGCTAGACGTTTTAGAGTCTCAGGAGACATGCTTTTCATCCCAAGTTTGTCGATAAGCAATGCGAGTCTTTCTCGTCCCAAAGCCTTGGTGAAAATGTCTGCCTGCTGATAATCTATTCTGACAAAGTACAGCTCAACCACCCCATTCTCCACTTGCTCCTTGATGAAGTGATATCTGATGTTAATATGCTTGGATCGGGAGTGTTGGACGTTGTTGCAACATAGAGCAATGACACTTTTATTATCATAGTATAGGGCATTTTGTTAAATACAAGGCCATAGTCCGTCAGTTGTGATCGAATCCAAAGTATTTGAGCACAACATCCTGATAGGGCGATGTATTCAGCTTTTATACTGGATATGGCTGTGATTTTCTGTTTCTTTGATGACCAACTCACTAATCTGTCACCCAATAACTACATACTTCCAGATGTACTTCTTTTGGTATCTTGGCAACCAGCGTGGTCAACATCTGCAAAAGCTGTTAGTGCAATGCAGGAATCCTTCGAATACCAGAGACCCATATTAATGGTTCCTCTTAGGTATCGAAAGATTCGCTTAACAGCATGTAAGTGCTTTTCGGTAAGCTTTGCCTGATACCAGGCACACATGAATACAGCAAATACAAGGTCTGGTCTACTGGATGTGAGATACATAAGGGTGCCAATCATTCCATAATAACTTGTAGGATCAACGGCTTTCCCTTGTAGATCTTCATCCAGTTTAGATTTCTCCACCATTAGAGTATCCACTGGGTCGCAGGTTTCCATACCATATTTTTTAAGTAATTCAAGAGCATATTTGGATTGGTTTAAAAAAATGCCTCTAGGACTTTGTAAAATTTGTAGTCTAAGAAAGAATGATAGTTTGCCCATCATCAACATCTTAAATTTTGAACACATGACTTCAGAAAAAATTTCACAAAGGTCAGGTTTAGTAGAGGCAAATATAATATCATCTACATAAATCTGTACCAATCAAATGTCTTTGCCTTCTCTCTTGATTAAAAATGTAGGATCCATGGTGCCTTTGGAGAACTTCTAAGAGAGTAGAAATGATGAGAGCAAGTCATACCAAGCACGTGAAGCTTGTTTCAACCCGTAAAGGGCTTTCTTCAGCTTATACACATAATTGGGATTCTCTGGATCTACAAACCCGTCTGGTTAACTAACGTAGACCTCCTCACGTAGAATGACATTCAAGAATGTGGTCTTCTCATCCATTTGATAGACGATCATGTTCATTTGAGCAGCAAATGCAATAAAGATACGGATGGCCTCGAGTCATACAAATGGAGCAAAAGATTCTTCAAAGTCTATGCCTTCTTCCCAATGATATCCCCTCGCTACCAACCAAGCCTTATTTTTCAACATACCTCCTAGTTCGTCTAATTTAACCTTGTATATCTACTTCAAGGTGATAATCATAACACGATCCGGACGAGGTACCAGCTCCCAAAATTTGAGATGTTCAAACTCATTGAGTTCTTCTTGCATGGATTCAATCCAGTAGGATTCCGTCAATGCTTCTTTATAACTCTTAGATTCAACGAAAGAAAGGAAAACATCAAAATAATAGAACAGGGCTTCAGTTTGTAGTTGATGTCGAGTGGAGACGGGTCTAGAAGGATCACCAATAACATTATCAATCAGATGATCTTTGGTCTATTTACTGATGTGTTCAGGTGGTTGATTGACTAAGTGCACATTATTTGGAAGAACAACCTGAGAGGAGGATTCTTCAAAACTTGGTTCTGGAATTAGAAAACCAACATAGGGATTATTAACCATGTGTGCAACTTCAATATAAGGATCTGCTTCTTTAGCACCAGGAGGAATAACATGGGATGGTGATTCTCGAGGAGTTTGTAAAGTACTCGGTGATGGTGCATCTTGATCAACGATAGTTGAGGAAGGTGTACCGGTTGAAACATCGGGTTCCGGAGCAGCAACTTCAGGAACTGGATGATCAACACTTGGTGGAGGACGGAAGTATTCATCAAACAATGGTTGAAGTAGTATATCCCAGTCATTCCTTATTGGTGGGACAAAAGGTGTTGAAGAAGGATGTTGAGGCACGAGTCCTGAACTGAGTGTTCCAGGAGTCCTTTCATTAAGTGCGGGTCCTGAACTGCTTTGTTCAGAAGCCATCACTGTCAGCTCATCAAAGTCTACATGTATTATTTCCATAATTCTTCTGGTACGTCAGTGGTAAATTCGGTAAGCTTTCTTTTCAGGAGCATATCCAACGAAAATACCAACATCGGCTTTAGCTTTCAGCTTGCCCAAATCTTCACTATCATTAGTTAGATAACAAAGTGCACCAAATACATGAAGGTATGAGAGATCTGGTTTTCTATCATGCAGGAGCTCATATGGTGTTTTTCCGTAACGAAGACGTATAAGGGAACGGTTTTGGGTGTAACAAGATGTGGCGACTGCTTCTTCCCACATAAATAATGGTGCTTTAGCTTAAATCAACATGGTGCGAGCAGCCTCTACTAAAGTCCAATTTCATCTTTCAACAACCCCGTTCTGTTATGGAGTATGCGCTACGGATGATTCATGAGAGATACCGACATCTTCATAATATCTACGCAGAGTTTGATTGACAAATTTTGTACCATTATTTGTGCGAATATTCTTGTTGCATTTAAACGAACTTGTATCATTTTTAGAAACTTAATAATGAACTCTAGAGCTTCATCTTTCGATCTTAAGAACTTAACCCATGTAAACCGAGAGTAATCATCAACTATTACTAGAATATACTTCTTCCCATTATTACTTTCAACACGCATTGGCCTGCAAAGATCCATATGCAGCAGATAAAGTTTTTCTTGGTTGGTGTCTTCAGATTTTAGTTTGTGAGATTGTTTCTTACTTTTTCCTAACGAACATGCATAAGACAAGTGATCTTTTCCAAATTTCAGTTTAGGGAGACCTCTAACTAGACCTTGTTTAGCCTATTGATTAATGGTACCAAAGTTCAAGTGAGACAAACGTCGATGCCATAACCACGACTTAGTCTTAGAAGCCTTTGACAAGAGATAGATAGGAGAAGACTTCATCATATCACCAATGGACAATGTATACAAATTAGTTCCCCGAGATCCCGTGAGTAGGTCAACACCTTCAAGATTGCAAACAAAACATGTGTGTTTACGAAAAGCTACTTCAAGATCCGAGTCACAAAATTGACCAACTGAGAATAGATTATGTCCGAGTCCCTCAACATAGTAAACCCTAAAATGGCAATATTCCTGATTTTGATAATCACCGCAACCCATTATCTTAGCAATTTAATCGTTACCAAAATTGACAGTACTAAGAAATTTATTGACAAAATTGGTGAGCTAAGAGCGGTTTCCGGTCATATGCTTGGAGCATTCGGAGTCCAAATACCACAGAACAATTTGGACAACCTGTAATCGATAAGAGAAGAAGATGGAACATTAGAAATAGTGGATTCCCCAGCTTGAGTAGGTTCCAAGTTATTAGAAATCCTAGATTCTGTAATCTTAGATTTGCTACTCGAACCTACATATTTTGTTGCTTTGGGTCTCCTACTGTAAACCTTAATTCCTTGAGTTGGTGTAGGAATTGATTGTTTAGTGGTTTCCTTAAGAGGCACTACTTTAGTGGAGGTGAACCTAGTTAAAGGGCACTTATTTCCGACTATAGTGAAAGTACGTCTTGTAGGTTTCCATTTATAACTAATTTCAGTAAACACTTTACCCGTAGGTTTCCATATTTGCTTCTTATTTTTACTCTTAGCAGGTTTAAATTTAGATAACACATTCACATCATGAACATAGTCAAGAACACATTTATCATGATTTTCATCAAATAAACATTCATTACATATAGCACAAACAGATTTAGAATTCGCATTTAACATAGATTGCATGACATAAGCATTACATTCAGTTTTGACAACATGATTCTTTTTATTCTTCCTAGACTTAACGCTCCTAGATTGGTCTTCTACTTTATTGGTCTTGTTGCTACTTGATGATTGTGAGATCCTATTGTTCTTTGTATTCACCTGTGGGCTTTGATCTGCTAGCACTAGTAGAACATTTTACTCCTGTAGAATGCAACAAAGGTTTGTTCGAGTCTTTTATTTTGTGAGAATCGACATGTTTTTGAGTGTTGCTTGAAGATGTGATAGGGTCAGCAAACCTAACTTTCTTGTCCTTGTTCATTGGTGTGACAGCAACTAATTTCTCACTAGGTTTTGTTAAACTAGGGCATGTCTTAGAAACATAGACTAACAATTCATGTACGTGTTTTGTAAACACGCAAGCATATTCTAAGAGAGGTTCACTAGGATTCTGTTTCCTAGCGCGTTCTACAAGACCACGTATGGTGTTAGTATTTTCTATAGTCTTCTTAAGATAATCTGCATGGGCATCCCTATTGTTCTTAAGTCTATGAAAATAGGTTCTATGTCTAACTTGTACATTTCTGGAGTAATAGTGGTGGCATTATCAAGCATATTTTTACCTTTTAATCTCTTTAATTCATTTTGTAATTCTGCAGTAGCAAAAACCTTTTCCTGAATTTGAGCTTTTAAATCAGCATTTTCCATAGATTTAGAATTCAATTGAGCAATCAAGGAGTCACTGTGTTCTTTAGAACAAGTACGTGTCTCTTTAATTGAATCAAATTGATCTTTGTAAATCTTTTTCAAATGCTCAATTCCTTTATGCAAAAACTCGTTTTTAGAGAGTAATTTGGCCACACTATGCTCCAATTCAATGTTTATGGTTTCAATCTCATCAATGTCCTTTTTCACTTTAGCAGGATTAGCATTATCTCTCAAAGAATGAATTGTTTCCTTTAATTTGCTGATTACAGTGTCCTTTGCGTGAAGCTGAGCTTGCAAATCATTTTGTTCAAAATATTCATAAATTTCAGGAGCATTTTGATTAACACATGATTTGTCTTTTTGAAAAATTTCTTGGTTTAGTTGCATGGCAACTTCAAGAGAAATGCAATGTTGTTCATGGTTTGAAAACCGTTTTGAAAGTTCAATATAGGCATCATTCTTTTTGACAAACTCAGCTTTAAGTTTCAGACACTTATTGCTTATATCAACAGGCTCATTGATCTTTTCATAGAATCACACATGACAATAGAAGAATTCAATACAATATTCATAATTTCATGAGATGTGATTTTATACAAGAGTCTATTGTTTTCAATCAAAAATTGTTTTTGTTGAATTTCACAACATTTCCTGTCTACAAAGCATTGTTCCACAGCTGCTTCCATTTGGGTGAAAACAGTTTGTACTTTAGTGATTTCATCAGGAAGACCTTTGTCAAATTCTTTAAAGAAATCTTTTAACTTGTTTAACCATGGAATTATTTCGGTTAGAAAAACCTTTTTGGTATGTTCAAATCCCTATGACCCTTCAGTGATAGCATCAGGTGTGGTTCTTACTTTTACCACTTTGTCAAAATTAGCAAGATGAAATCTAAGTTTTTTAAGACATTTATTTACCAAACTTACTTTTGGAAGTTCACTTGGAACCTCAATTTTAATAGGTGTATTTGAAGTACTAGGTTCTTCAGAGTTCTTGTTAGAACTTTGTAACCAAAACATTTGCTCTACAAACAGTTCTTGTTATGGAACAAAACGTTTTCCAAAATCTTCAGATAATTTATTTAACTCAGAATAATTAATCATAGTAATATTAATTTTCTCTTTCTTCATAATTGGATCATTTTATTTTTAACCATTTTTAATCGACTCTCTTCAGCTAAAATCAAAGTCTCTTCTTCATCAACCACAGGAATATCAGCATGTATTTTAGAAAGCACATTACCATCATACAAGGTTTGCTTAATCCGCTGAGCTCTTTTCAGATAAAAGGGATTTTGATATCCAAGTGTTTGTTTATGTGTGTTATCTTAAAAAACTTGTGGCTTTGTTAACATGTGCATAACTTGCGTAGATTGATACAACTTACAGATAATACTTTCTAATTCTCTATACTTGTTTTCTAAAACAGTCTCTTTGTCAATAGATTTAGACTCTCTTTCTTTGAATTTCATTTTAAAACTATTAAGAGTTGTTAATAAGGATTCCTTTTCCTTGACATGTTTAGAAAGAGTCTGTTTAAGTGTATCAATCTCCGTTTCAAATGTAGCAAACTTTGTATTTTTCTTCTGAATCATGTCATCCATTTGTGAATCAATAAACTTTTCATGACTACTTAAATCAACATTAAATCTTTGTTCAAGAATTTAAGCTCAGTGGTTAAGGATTCATTAACAATCTTACTTTCATTATTAGCCTTGTCCCAATTGGTTACATGATTAGACATTTGTTCAAACATAGATATTATCATGGAATTTTGGTATGCAAAAGTATTAGTATTTTAGACAATCGCATGTTGCATTTCTTGCAGATATTGAGAGTACAGAATGATATTACTATCACTTGTTAACTCATTATCTGGATAGTTGACAATAGGTGATAGTTCAGAATACTATAGCTTTTGTACACTTTGATTCATCATATCATTTTGAGAAGTGTCAGAATATGGTACCTCAGAAAGAACATCTAAATCACAACTTGAGAGATTGGCCATAAGAACTGCTTTGGCTGAAGAGATATCATCACAGTCGGGATCATAAGCATCTAGATTATAAGTTTCGAAAGCTGCATTGTGTGTGATTGTCTGAGCAACTTGACCATCAGTAACTCTAGGGTCTGCTAGAAATGCTAACTGCTCCTCATCTAATTCTTTACCCTCAGCTTGTGCTTGAACAAGCAATACTTTCTCCTTAAACCATGTTGCATCCCTTCTTCTCTTTGGCTGAGTGCACTATCTAGCCATATGCCCTTCCCCTTGACAATTATAGCACTTGATAACCTTTGCTTAACCTAATGTATTTCCCTACGAACCTGAAGCATTCCTTTGTGATTCTAAACCAACAACATTCTGACCTTGTCTTCCTTGAACTTGCTGAACAGTGACTCCACTGTCTTGAACAGTAGCTTGATTCCTTGGATTGAAAGAAGATATGAGTTGATTATTGGTGGAGGGATAACGTGGTGAAAACACAACTGACAAAAATTCCATTTCTTTGTTCATACAAGCAATTGGGTCATCACTAGGAAGAAATGTTGGAACAGCAAGACTAGAGTCTAGTTAGGGAAACTCAGCTTGAGGTTGTTATAGAATTGTCGGAGGTGGATATGCATTTTGAGGAACAGAAGGTTGAGTGTGGCTAAGGTTAGATAGATATGTAGTTGGGTATTGTTGTGGATGATGAGGTGCTCCATAAAGATTTGATTGTGGCGGAGAAGAGTACACATGTTGAGTAGGAGGTGAAAGTTGTTGTTGATACTAAGGAGTGGTGTATTGAGAATGATAGTTATTGAATTGCGACGGTGGTTGATGAAAGTTGGCAACTAAGGCAAGTAGGTCTGGAAATCTTTCACGCATAAAGCGAACTTCATTAGCATGTGCCTCGTGTTGTTCCAAATAAGCATAGAGTTGATCATGGTTCGACGTATGCAAATATCTTGTTAACTTAACATCAGTCACAAATTTACCCCATTCTGGTGGAAGACTGTTCAAAAAACTTAGTATTCACTTGAACTAGTTGCATTGTCATTTGAATGATGTTCATGTCATTGATAAGTTGATAAAACCGCAAGTAATACAGATACAGTGTTTCACCTTTCACATGAGATAACTTATCAAACTCGTCAAACAGCTTACACACACGTTCTTGCTTTGACAATGATGTGCCTTGCATAAGTAGCTTAACTCTGTCCCATATGTCGTTGGCAATTTTGTGATGATTGACGAGAGCGTAGACATCTGGTGGAAGACCTTGAAGAACAATGTTGGTAGCCTTAAGATCACAATCAGCTTGAAGCTTTTCTTTGTCGGATAATTCTTCATGAGTCTTGAGCCTAATAGCACCATCCTCTTGTTCAACAGTAGGCCAGACAAGTGGACCGTTTTCAACTGAATTAAGTATTATCCGTCCATGATCCTTACCTTGAATATAGAGTTTCATTCAACTTTTCCAAGACTCATACTATGGTTTGTCAAGCATTGGAGGACGATTGTCAGCACCAACAACAATCATAAATTCAACTAAGGTAGACATCTTGAAGTGATTGTAGTAAGATAAAAACTTGATCGAACAGTGATAAAAGAGGGTTGTGTTAAAGAGTTGTTGTTGAAGGTGATTAAGATTATTATTCCACGAGATTTTACAAATCTTAACTAAAACCGAGAAAATACCAAGTTATTTTACGGGATTTTACAAAGTAAGACAAACCGTAGAAAAATAAAATCTTTTACTGATCAGTGTAATATTTCGCACGAATTATGACAGTGTAATGTTTCTCACGGTTTATGTAATTGTAATGTTTTGCACGGTTTATGTGAATTGTAATGTTTCGAACAGTTTATGTAAATTGGATAGAGTTTTGTTTTGTTCAATTACGTATTTCTCACGGTTTATTACGCAACCTGTTTCGCACACCTGTTACACTACATAAATCGCATACATGTTCCCAAACTTATTTTGCACAACATATTTTTCATAACCTAGAAAAATTTGAGCAGAGTTTTGTTTCGCAAGAACACATATTTCGCAAGAAACAAACACTTGTAATAAGTCGCATGATTTACTTATTTCGCACGCTTACATAAATCACACAACCTCCATAAATCGCACGCTTACATAAATCGCACATTCAAACTTACGTATTTCGCACGCTTCAACAAAACACAAAAAACACGTAAAAATCACCTATAAACACCCTTTTTGACGTTTTACCTTGATTTTTCTTGTACAACTAAGTATCTTAGGCCTAGCTTGCTTAAAACACAAACTTTAAGGCTTTAAAAACAAAAATCTATGTTTTAATTTTCGAACCACGAAACCAAGACGAGACCAAAAATTCAAGCATAAACAAGATAAAAACACACACAAACTCACGATATCACCCCATAGAGACTGATACCAATTGATGGATCTCAAACATACAATCAAAGATGACTAAATAAGAAGGAAATTCTAAAGAGAGAAATAGTATGTTAGAACACTTAGTGAGAGAAAGAAACTTGTATTATCAAAATGAACCAACCACCCTCTCCAAGGCATGGAGAGGGTATTTATACCCTTACATTGGCCGGTCAACATAAGGGGTATTCTTATGTTGACCCGGTTAGCTTAGCTAGTTTTCAAATATTATACTACGAGCTACTTACCGATATATTGGAAGTGACCGAGACTTTTTTGAATTCCTAACACAACTTACATTTGGTTCTCTAAATATGCCAAACCCGTTAGCAACGTGCTTAAGTGGGTACCAAAAGTTGTTGTTTAATTTGATAGAAAATTCAAAAAGTTTTTTCTGTTAAAAAAATTTAGAAAATACAAAAAGAATTTCTTTTATACAAAATTTCAAGAAAAAAAAGATTTTTTATCTAAAAAGTTTAGAAAAAACAAATAGATTTTCTTTTATTCAGAATTTTATAGAAAATTCAAATAAGAGTTTTGGTTTCTATAATGGCTTGTAATCATTTCAGATTATAACCCGAGCTTCATTTTTTATAGTTGTTGGCTACTTCAGGTCAACACCCGTGCTTTAAAGAAAAGAAAATATTCGCTTCAGAGCATTACTTTTTTGATAAAAGATGAGAAGACTTCTTTGATTTGAGTCAATGATAAATATTTTTCAAAATTTTTATGTGGTACTTAAAAGATAAAATCAAGTTGTTTAAAAAGTCAATGATCTCAAGTTGTTGAGTTACAATCGAATAGAATTTTAAAATGTGGTACTTTTAAGATAAAATCAATTTTAAAAGGTCTTTAAATCGATGTACTCTTTGTGAAAAGTGTCTAAAGAAATAAAGGTCTCAGAATTGCAAAGAAATAAAGGTTTTATAAAAAAATTAATGAAGATACGGTATTTTTCGAGAGGAAGTATTCATGAATATGTTGTTGAAAAGTTTTCAGAAATTTAAGGAAATGGTAAATTGTTTACATTTCATCTTAACATATCTGTATTTTTGCGTTTTTAGCTCCGTGTTAAAAATGTTTCTCGGCATATGTTAAGGGGGAGTGTCTTTACGATGATTGAAACTTTCAAAAAATTAAAATTTTCTTCTTCATATGATGTTAGTGAGAATGATGAAAAATAGAAAGAGAGATTTGTAAGGAAAAATAGAAAGAGAGAATTGAGAAATTGTATAATTGAAAAAATGAAAGTATATGTCGTGTGCTTCAAAAGCAAGAACAGCACATGAAAAGAAAAAAAGAAAATTATGCAAGAAAAGAAATGCCACCGCATACAAAGACAGACATAGTACGTGTTATAAAATTTCTTGATCTTATCAAAATCTCATGATCTGATTTCATATTTTCATCATGGTTTTCATGAACATCTATTCTAAAAGAATTATCTTGGCGTATGTTGATTGAGTTGCACAGTATGATTTAGTTACTCTCAAATACTCCTATGATCTTCCAGAACCGGAATTGATCTACCCCGGAGTCTACCTTCCAATTTATGAAAGTTCGGTCTAGGTGATGGAGTTTGAGGTGCAAATCAAAATGTTTCGAATGCCAAAAGGACTTAAGAAATAAAGCTTTGAATGAAAAAGAAAAAATGAAAATGATAAAGCTGTCGAAAGTAATGAGAATATGATGAAGAAGAATCAAATGATAAGCAAAGACAAAGGTCAGAGTTGAAAAGTGAGAGGCTTATAAAGAAGAAGAAGGGTGTTTCTCTTACACTAGGATAGAAACTGGGTCAACTCATATGCTATCGGATTTCATTTGTTGATTTATGGTATTGAAGTAGACATTATGGACCTAGGGATGCAAATATACAACCCCTCCTAGCCACTCAAGTACTTCTCAAAAAGTTTTTGTTTCATTCTCATGGAGATTTACGCATAATCTATCAACTTCTCATTCCAAGAATATTAGTATTGAATAAAGGACATTCTGCTCCAGTCCTTGTTGTTAGCCTTAATTTTATTAAGTCAAACAAGAATGTCATCGGTCTTATTAAGTCAATTAGGTCTTGTAATGTAATAGGCTGGTCGGGTATTGACGGGCTTGGAATGTAAACCAATATTGTCCATGTTTAGGGTTAAAACCCAAGTTAAACCAAGCCCGACCCATTTAGAAAGCCCGAGAGCCAAGTAAATGACTAAGGGTATAAATGAAACCCTCTCCACACATGGAGAGGGTGTTGGCCATTCATATATGTGTAAACATGTGTGTAACCTCCCACCTTACTTTCTCTCTCTAAATCTAATATTCCAAGTTTCATTTTCCTCCTTTCTCTTTCTTTCTTCTTTTATTTTTGACCTATTAAGCTTATTGGGTATTGCTTATTGTTGTGTTTATATATAGATATATATATAATATATATATATATATATATATATATTATATATATATTAAATATATAATATAATATATATATATATATATATATATATAATGGGACAACAAATGCGTACCAAGCACAAGGGATGATTAGCTAATTGTGTGTGCATTTGGCTTGGTTAGATTCGATCAAAAGTTTAGTTTTGAAGGTTAAGGTCTCATCTTGACACTCTTTGATTCTCACGATTGTGGTGTTAAAGTTGGTGTTTTTATTGTTGTTATAGCCTTCTAGGATCAAGTTCTGCAAAATAAACCAAGCAACAACGTTCAAAAGGGTGATTTTTAGGTGTTTTAAGTGGAAAAAGTCGTGTTTTTCATCACTGCGTTTTGTCTCTTTGGAAAAAAAATTCATTGCGTTTTGTCAGAAAAAGGACACTGCATTTTGTCATTTAGTAAAGGATAACAGTACTGCATTTTTGTCTCATTAGGGACTGCGTTTTGACTACTACGTTTTGTCTCTGCGTTTTGTCTCTACGTTTTGTCTCTGGTTGATTTTACAGGTTGCGATTTGTCTACTGCATTTTGCCTAATTTGAAGACCAATACTGCGTTTTTCCTAGGAGGAACTCTGCCCAATTCATTTCTTGACTGCGTTTTGTCTCAAGACTTGACTGTGTTTTGTCTAAGACTCTTCACTACGTTTTGTCTAAGACTCTTCATTGCATTTTGTCTAAGACTCTTCACTGCGTTTTGTCTAAGATTCTTCACTGCGTTTTGTCTAAGACTCTTCACTGCGTTTTGTCTAAGACTCTTCACCACGTTTTGTCTAAGACTCTTCACTGTGTTTTTCCAAGATTCTTCACTGCGTTTGGTCTAAGACTCTTCACTGCGTTTTGTCTAAGATTCTTCATTGCATTTTGTCTAAGACTCTTCACTGCATTTTGCCTATGTAATACTATCTTCATTACATTAACTCATTTCAACCAAACCAAATCATAATTAAACAACATATCACCTAATCTAACAAACAATCATCACTTTTAACATACAATCACTAATCATTGTATCGATCTAACAATTATCATAATACAATCAACACTTCATAACACTTAAGATTCGATATCCATTCACAACATCAAAATGTCAAATACCAATACCAATTTGACAACTCAAACATCAAGGGTTCTTCACAATGACACAATTTCTTCGTGTTCAACTTCTAAAGTTCAAGAGAAGACACAACTTTCAACAAGTAGATGCATGAACAGTCTTCGAGCAATTCAGTCACAATTCAAGTTTCTCACAGAAACTCTACAAGATTTTCGTACCATGTCTATCTTCAAGAGAACATTCTCTCAAGACTTGGATTTACTAGGACACACCACTTAACCAAAGAAAAGGAACTTCTAGAGCTATGGAAAGACTGTAGTTGTGTGACGCGAAAGTGCCTGCGGAGAGGGAGAGATCTAGAACACAGGGAAGCGAGCGTCTGGCGGTTTGTATTGTGTAAGGGAGACTATCTAGTAGTACATATACGAGAAGATTCTCAGGAGAGCGATCGTGTGCACACACACACAAGCAGATGAGAGCTGTACCTCTGGTCAGTCAACTTGATGGTCTACAAGAGCTACGCAGAGTGCGCAGTGATGAGCCTTTTAGATTGCAATGATCTTTAACATGGATTCCATTGGGAAATACATGCTTGAGATAACTCTTCATCAACAACGAACTCCACAATTGTTAAAACAAAAGAAGTTGATTCAAACACAAGAAGATCATTCAAATCTAATTCCAGCATTGAATGTTGATTCATTGAAAGTTGATTTAGTTGTCATACATAACACTTGTTCTGAGAAAGAATAAAGTAATTCAGAGACTGCATCTAGCAAATCAGTAAAGGAATGCAGCTTGAATTCCGAAACAAAAGATGTGCATGCAATCAAATACAAGATGTCAAAAGCAAAAGAAAGATGCATGACATATTTTCGATCTCTTCATTCACACCTTCAAGTTCTTTCCAAAGAAGACTTAATAGGCACTCGCATCGAATATGGATTCAAACGAGCATTCATGTCACTCTTTGGTCAAGATCATGATACTTTTACAAGTACAATGTTTCTCAACGTAGACCAACTACAAAAGCAACTTGACAAAGATGATTTTTAAGAAGATGGATCAATGGAAGCCTTTTTGGTGATCAACAAACAGTTTCAGAAGTTCATCGATTCACAGTTTACTTTGGATTATAACAGTCAAATGACAGACAAGTACTTTGTTGCATACACTAGAATTGAGGTTAAACACTTCAGAGATACAATACTTTAACACATGGGTGATGTCAGGAAGTCTGTTGCTGAAAGAACACGTCATCAAAGATAGTAAGAAAAGAAGGGTGAATAAAAGACATATGCAGACGCAAGAGAGTAAGATTGATACGGGTAAAGCATTGGATGCTGATTTGGTTGACACAGAAAGCATTAGGACAGACTCAACAGTGCAAGATGACAACAACAGGTCAAGGAATGATACATATGCTGATGATGCAAATATCAAACCCATATATGACGAAGAGCCAATGGCTGAGGTATAATTGACTGCTGAATATAATATCTTTGCAATAGGACAACAGCATACTGACCAACCTAAAATCATTAATGAAGATAGGGTTGACCAGTATCTTGAAACATGTCAAGTTAAAAGTCATATGCTTGATTCATCACTTGATAACCAGACAACTGAATACTTAAAGCAATCACTTGAGTCTGAAAATATTTTGCTCAAAAAGACTGTTGCCCAATTTCAAAAAGATTTTACAAGAATGGAAGCACATTGCATTGCTCTCGAACTTAAACATCAAAATCAAGCTTTAAAATAGGGGTAACATGTTTAAATTTTGAATGAAACAAGTAATAAAGCCAAGATTAAAAAGGAAATTAATGTACTTGAAACAATGAACATCGAGCTAGAACATAGTGTGGCTAAATTACGTAAGGAAAATGAGACTTTGAAACAGCATTACAAAGATTTGTATGATTCTATTAAAATTACGAGATCTAAGACTACAGAACAGACAACATCTTTGCTTGCTAATAATGCTGAATTAAAAGCTCAGATTCAGGAAAAGGTTTTTGCAATTGCTGCTTTAAAAATGACTTAAGGAAGTTAAAAGGAAATAGTGTAGATACTAAGTTTGATAAAACATCAGTCTTGGGGAAACCGGTTTTACCATCACTAAGAAACCAATCAGTTGTTAGACAACCGAATGCGTTTAAATCTGAAAGGCCTCAAATGTCAAAACAACGGTTTGCCTCCCAAGTTGATGTGAATAACAATTTTTCAAGACCAGTAACTCAATACTATTTGCCTAAGAAAACAGAATCTGCCTTTGCAAAACCTGATCATATGATTGCATCTAGCTCATCTAGGAATAGTTCTAAGAACATGCCAAGATTTAGTTTAAATGACATGGTTCATAATCACTATCTAGATGAAGCTAGGAAAAAGACACAAGAAAGAGATAGGAACTCAAAAACTAGCATGATGCCTTCTGCTAGATTTCAATGCACTACTGATGATAGCAAACCAAAACCTAGGAGCAACAATCAAACATCTAGGAGTTTGCCTGTATCTAAGAGTAGTCGCGTTACGATAACGGTTGTGCCCAAAGCAGATCACTCTAAGAGTTCTAGTTCTTTCTCAGATTCCAAACAATTTGTTTGCTCTACATGTCACAAGTGTGTCTTTAATGCAAATCATGATGCTTGTATAACAAAACTCCTGAAGGAAGTAAACTCACGTGCTAAGATTCAATCCCATAAGACCAAAAACAGTAACAAACCCGTAGATCAAAAGAGTCATACTCAAAAACCTGGTAGGCAGATCTTCACAAGAGATAGGTTTTCTCCTAATAAGACTTCCGTTGTGTATGAGAAAACATCTCCTAGATCTGATCTTAGGTGGAAACCCACGGGTAGAATTTTCAAAACTGTTGGTCTTAGGTGGATTCCTACAGGAAAGTTATTCAACTCTTGCACAAGCAAGGTTGACAGTGAACCCCCACATGGTTCCAATGTAGATATCCTAAATATTCATGTATGCAAACAAACTCTGGATTTAGGTGCAGGTACATCACTCAATGGTCAAAAGCAACAAAGAATTGACTTAAGTGCAGGTGCATTATACAATGTAAAGCAGGAAAATCTCAGAGTGTGGTTGCTGAAAAAGCTAATATCTCAGAAACCATTGTCAAAGTGGATTCACAAATGATGATACAAATATGACGTTTGATCACAACAGATCAAGCATCGAACCTTAATGTACAATGACGTTTGAACAAAACGGTTGAAGCCTCGCACCACAATGTCAACAAAAGTTCCTACAGCAGCTGAGACAGTAACAACGTCTTGGTCCTTTGTTCGACGAATATTTCAATGGAGAAAATCAAGTTGTTTCAAAGTCTTCCGCTGTTCTACTGCTGATGCATCCGATAAACGTCAACAACAACCTGATTCAACTTCATCTACTTCAACTCTAGCAACAACTGTCACTGCTAATGGAAACTTTGATTTGTAAATATTTTTGATTTCTCTTTATTTTGATTTATAAATAATTTTGAAAAAGAAAATACAAAAATATAAAACCAACAAAAAGAAAATACAAAAATATAAAATCTAGAAAAACAAAATATAAAATCAGAAAATTTCAAAAATACCAAAAAGAATCCTCTCAACATGTCTCTTGAAATCGATAACATTTACGTACATAGAAATGTTGATTAACATCGACACGGGAGTGTAAATGAAGTTCGAGCAAGAGTTTCAAATGCTTTCAAAACATGTCATTTCTAAATTTTACTCACAATGACTTATGTACATTTAAGTGCATAACTCGGGCCTGAAAGTAATAGGGAAGTGTATGCTTCAGTGCGCTTACTCTAAAAATAGAAGATAAGTCTTCTATCATGGTTTTTATAAATCGTTAAACACAATTTTCCAAAAAGGACTTTTCAATGTCAAATTGTCTACAATACAATTTGTGGTATCTTTCCATAAAAAGTAGTATTTGTTAAAATTATGTGTTCAACACTCCCTTCCTCAAATATGTTTAAAAATTTGCGGTACAAAGAATGTCATTTTATGTGAATCAAATTATGAGGGGGAGCTCTTTATAAAACAAAGCCTTTTAATGTGTTGGTTACATCTCATAAATGTCAATTTTATGTATCCAAACATATTTTGTGAAATTAAAATGTGAAAACTTATAATGTCAATTAATAATATACATTGTTCACTAAGGCATCTCACTCCGTCTTCAACATTTTGTGGTGTGATATCAATTTTTCATTCCAATGTCAAGTTTTAATAAATATTGGTATCCCACATATACTGTTGAAGGGGAGCTATCGGAAACTGAATTCATGCAATATCGTGGTATAATTTTTCTCCCCATGGAATTTTTCATGTCAAATTTTAATCAATTGGTATTTCAAATACTAAGTGTTTTATTATTTAAAATAAGAGGAGAAAATGTGATTAAAATATGATATAGAAGAATGTGATCTTTAAGACTCTAAGTGCAACTCTTTCCTTCATGTGCTAAACAATTTTGAATCTCGGAGCACATGTGTAAGGGGAGTATTTGAAAATAACAATGTCAGAAAATAGTTTTCATGGTTCGATCTCTATACCCTTAACCAATTAATTTCACGATGTCGATGAAAACATAAGGTGGTTAAGGTTAGGTATAAGTCCTACGATCCAACCAAAACTGGAGGGATCTACCCAAGGACAGTCCATAGTTAGAAATAGCAGTCTTTAGGTATGATTGGAGATGAATGAGTATAAGGGAAAAATGCCGACTAAGATTGAGCTAACACTGGAAAAATCACAACAAGGTGATAGTAATGACGTCTTGGTAACCATTGAAGGGGTTGAAGAATGAAAAAGAAATGTATGGATAAAGGGTGAAAACAAAGCAATCCTCTTTACACCTTAGGCAGAAACCGGGTCAATACATAATCTATCGGTTTTCACACAGATGAATTCTGATACGGAAAATGACATCATGGACCCAGTGATGTACTGCACAACCCTTCCCAGCCATTCGGGTTTCTCTCAAAAGAAACTTGTCTCATTTCTCATGGAGATACACATATTATCTATTGACGTCTCACTCCGAGATTGTTGATATTGAATAGGTGGCAATCTGCTCCAGCCTCCGATTACTAAAACCAAAGTGCACAAATCGAGTCTAGAGCCAAGAAGAGATCAAATTATAAATATCACTAGGACACAATGTCAAAAATACACTTGTTGAACACAATAAAGTTCGCAAGTTATAACAATGAGTCCTACGCATTATCCTTGAGATCTTGCCAGAACATTTGAGTGATACTTATGTATTCACAGTGAAGATGGAAATCCTGCTTGAGTCAACATCAAACAAGCTCTTGGTAGGTGACTTGCAAGATTCTATATGAATCAAGCTTGTGTCAACTGGAAAGAAAAGATGGTTGCGATTCTATTGTGAATCAAACTTGTTCCAAGTAAAATGAAATTGACGCTTAATAGAAAGATAGTAACTATATTATTCATCTTACCGGGTTGTTGGCATTTGAGACGTTCGGTATGAGATAGCAAGCATGGTAACATCTAATACATCTGTGTTAGAAGTATCCTACGCTTTGAGCTGGAAAAACCTATCATGAGATTTTTTCTGATCTACTGATCAAAGTTTAGTATTTATACTATTATAAACGGGGGAAACCGGTGGTTTATGAACTCAAAATCAAGATGAATGGACAAAGCCATATTATTCTTTTATTGGCTAACTGTTTTATTTCAGGATTATCGACGGCATTTCATCTGGTTTGTTGCAGCTCAATTTCAAGCGAAAGTCGGATTCATTAACCACAATGTCATACTCAAGCCTTCAAAGTCAATCATTCAACATCAGATAGTTGATTCTATAATTCCCACCATCAAAGAGCCTAAAGTTAAATTAAAGAATCGTCAATCGGGAAGATTGTTAGACTTTGATCATTTAGGTCAAAACAAGAATGTAACAGTATGAGCATGTTGTTCTAGAGCACAAGATGATTAAGGAAGTCAAATCAGATTGATGCAAGTCATGGAGATGATGCAGATAACGATCTCAAGAACTCAAAGTTAAAGATAAAGGCTCAAGATCAAGATCACCAAGCTGAAGAACAAAGCCATTAAAATAAGAAGAAAAGACCAAGCAAGACCAATTGAAGGCAATGCTCAAACGTTCATATCATCTTAATGTTGGGTAGATCAAAAAGAAAGACCTTAACATTGGGGGAAGGATTGTTAGACTTAATTTTTTTTAAGTCAAACAAGAATGTCTCGGTTTTTATAAGTCACTTAGTGTCTTTAATGTAATAGGTAGTCGGGTATTGACAGGCTTTGGAATGTTAAAATAATATTGTCCATGTTTAGGGTTTAAACCAAAGTAAAACCAAAAGTCCTCGACATTTAGAAAGCCCAAAAGAGCCAAGTAATGGCTTAAGGGTATAAATGAAACCTATTTCAAACCATAGAGGGTTGTTGGTCATTCATATGGGTGTTTTGTTAACATTGTGTGTAACTCCCGGAAGATTGTTAGACTTATGATCATTTAGGTCAAACAAGAATGTAACAAGTATGAGCATGTTGTTCAAGAGCACAAGATGATTAAGGAAGTCAAATCAAGATGATTCAAGTCATGGAGATGATGCAAGATAAAGATCTCAAGAACTCAAAGTTAAAAGATAAAGGCTCAAGATCAAGATCACAAAGAATGAATGAACAAAGCCATTACAAATAAGAAAAGACCAAGACAAGACCAATAGAAGGCAAAGCTCAAACGTCATATCATCAAAGTTGGGTAGATCAAAGAAGACCTTAACATTGGGGGAGATTGTTAGCCTTAATTTTATTAAGTCAAACAAGAATGTCATCGGTTTTTTTAAGTCAATTAGGTCTTATAATGTAATAGGCTAGTCGGGTATTGACAGGCTTGGAATGTAAAATAATATTGTCCATGTTTAGGGTTTAAACCCAAGTAAAACCAAGCCCGACCCATTTAGAAAGCCCAAGAGCCAAGTAAATGGCTAAGGGTATAAATGAAACCCTCTTCACACATAGAGAGGGTGTTGGTCATTCATATGTGTGTGTAAACATGTGTGTAACCTCCCACCTTACTTTCTCTCTCTAAATCTAATATTCCAAGTTTCATTTTCCTCCTTTCTTTTCTTCTTTTTATTTTCGACCTATTAAGCTTATTTGGGTTTGCTTATTTGTTGTATTTATATATATAATGGGACAACACTTGCTTACTAAAAAGTGCATAAGAGTCTAAATCCAAATTGATATTCAATGAAATATATTTAGGACACAAAATTACATTTGTATTAAACATTAATAATACAAAATGGTACAATGATTATATGTCTTCGTGACATTTGCATGTCTTCGTGACAATGCCGAAACATTCTGGAGTGATACTATCAAGTATTCATAATGATTGAATGGAAATCCTACCGGTGCTAACGTCATGCCAACGCTGAATGTAGGTCAATCATTTGATAATGATTGCTTAATGATTCAAATAAGTGTTAACTAGTAATCTATGTGATATAGGTGTTATGTGTTTCTTCGAAATTTGTTTTTGAAAACACAAAATGACATTCCTTTGATTTTATCATTGAAAAACGTTGTTTTTACACTAAGTTCACGAGGTCCATGCTTCTTTGGATTTTACGATCATATTTCCACATCCTTATCATCGAGATATTGATTTGATCATATTTTTCAAATATTTCATCGAGAATTTTCAAAGCGTGATCTTGTGATGTATGAATTTCATGGTTAAAGTAAAAGATGGTTCTTACTCTGATAATTCTCTATTTATCTTCTACAACATACAACAACAACATTTCTACTTTTCACAAGCATGACATCTTCAATGAATCTTATAACTTCAAAAGTGTCTTTCAACCTTCACAGGAATGATCATAATCAAGTTTATCAGTTTGAGGAAGCTTATGGGTTATTTTGGGGGAGTATGCTTGATGATAAAGGGAGATTGTTTTGATTTTTTTAAGAGAAGAAAAGTTATGATTTCAATTTCAATTTCATGGACCTCAAAGGATATTCTTTACCCGAAACTTATTTTGGAGCTTATATGGTCATGATGTTCATGATGGATCATAATCATCATGAGAAGGAGAAGATATAAGCTTAGTTTTTTCCAAAAGAGAGGGAGAAAATATATAAGTATACTTGGGGAGAAGCTATAAGCTTTGTATTTTTGTATATAAGAAGGGGGAAGATATAAGCTTGGAACTTAAGAGATATATCCAAGTATATATATAAGAAGGGGGAAGATATAAGCTTGGAACTTAAGAGATATATCCAAGTATATATATAAGGGGAGAAGATATAAGCAAGAAAATATGGGACAAATCAAGACAATGGGCAAAACAAAATTGAAGTTTAAGGAAATCATTGTATAAGTAGTTTGATTGAGAAGATATGTTTTATCTTCATGATTGGTGAGGATTAAAAGAAATGAGAGAAAGCAAAAACAGAATGAGAAAATATATATATTGTTGGTGAGGATTGAAAGAAAAGAGAGAAAGCAAAAACAGAATGAGAGATATTTTGTTATTTTCTTTTCTTATTGATATGTTTCGAGGTTACATCATCAAATGTTTAGAATAAGCTGTTGTGTTTCATCAAGCTTAAAGATCAATCAAGATAGCCAGTTTAACATTTGCATGAGATTACTTCAATAATATAATCATCGTCTTCAACAATAATTCATTCAAGAAAAAGTCTCCACAATCAAGATTACTACTTCAATATTTAAGAGATGGATATGTGATTGAGGAGGAGCTAAAAGAGTATGAAGATTCAAGAATAAAGTTAAGTGGTTAAGACTTCTACAAAACAATGCTCAATCAATATTATCATGTTCAAGATCTTTCGTCAGCAAAATTATGAGGATGAAATCAACTTTTAAGATCAAGATCGTGGTTTAGAGTTAAAGATTTCACATAAGTTGTTAAAGATTCAAGTTGCTAAAGAAGATCAAGATAGCTTTAGAGAATGATGATTTGAGTTTGAAAGTAGAGTTGATACCTTCAAAAATATAAAAATCTATCCTATCATATAGGGGGGAAATTTATATAGGGAGAGATATGCTACAAGGTCATCCTCATCTTTTATAAATAATGCTTAGCGTTTTTGAGCTTTAAAGAAAAACAAATAACGGTCTACTTCAGAATAAAGTGTTCAAGCATAAGGAAGAAGTCGTCATCAAAAAACACAATAAGGATAGTTCCAAAGTAGATCATTTAGGGGGAGAATGTTAGAAATAAGAAAATAATCTACTTAGCACTATTGGAAAAGTGGATGGACTATTTGTGTTAAGTTAGAAAAGTTTAGTAACCAAGATGGGTATAAATAGGGAATGTATTTATGCCATGGTTAGTTGTAATAATTTCATCTAATTAGAAGGCAAGTTAGGTAATTTCTCTCACTAGAAACACACATACTAATTACACCTTGATTTACACACTCTAGTCCAATCAATCAAGATCTAATTGCATAATAGGATTATGCGAACCGAAATTAAAGCATGTTAGTTGAGTCATATTAGGCCTTGTTTGAAAAGACAATACAAATTATATCTTTGCTACACTTCATTAGGCAACTATAGGAATTCTATTTTGTCTAACATGAGAATGACTACTGGAGAATCTATTGCAATAGAAATTCAATTTGACCTAACGGTTGAATTGCTTCTAAGAGTGAAGTTGGGTTCGTGGTATACCCTATAAAATGGTTGTGTTTAGCCTGAATTGAGCACCACTAATGATAATCTCATATTCATTCTCTAAGTTGACAAATGGCTCTTCCTAAATATGCCTAATGATAGTCTACATTGATAGACTTTGTATCTCATTAGGAGTACACACTAAGCAAGTAGAAATCAGGTTTCACCTTAGTCAATCTAGACAACCTGCACCTCACATATATGCTTTGAAGTTTCAAGATGATAACTTGCTCTCATGTAATGAAATTAGATGACTTTATGATTATCTTGATGATGAATGTCTATTTTCTTATCTATTGAATACATGTATATTATAAAAGCTTTTGTCTCTTTCTAGCAATTCAAATAAAATATCTCTTAGTTTATCTAAATAACACATGCTACCAAATGCTAAATGCTAACATTTTTTACATGACGATTGCATTAAAATTATCATGTTTTGTATGTGTCATTTTACATGACTTACATGTTAAATGTGCACCTAAACTATGTCAATTTGATGTATAACTATTAACTTTTAGATATCATAGTCTTACACATTAATCTCGTTGATTATTATGTTGATGCATGCTTAGATAAACTTGCATGCTTAAATCTATATGTCTTATGCATCTAGGTATATATTTTCTCAGACTAGAATATTTTTTTCTCGCGTCCATGTCACAAATCTAAAAAGTCAAAAGAGTCGTAGAATGGTCTTAAATCTCCCAAAGTCTTCATTCACACATTCCCTTAATCATCATCTCGCTTTATTTTAAATAATCCACTCTTTTGTCAAGAAAAACTTAGATACAAATCTAACACTCTTCCAAGTAGGTTTGACAACTTAAATATTTCATCCGAAATATTCAAGTATCTTTAACTTGCGATCACAAATGTTAAAGGTCATATCCGAAAATTCATATTCAAGCCTTTTAACGACATAAGTTAAAACACTCTCCTTTTTCTCTTCGACGAAAACATTCTTTCTCTTTGACGAAAACACTCTTTCTCTTCAACAAAAACATTCTTTATCTTTCGGGAAATTGTGATCACACCTCTACCTTCTTACTCAGTCACACATGTACAACCATATAGATGGCTAATTTCTTTCCTCCACTATTTCTGCTACCACCTTTAAGACAACCTCATACCTCGTCGGGTGATGGTTCTATGAACATTCATAATGCTCAAGAAGAGCTACAGAACGTCGTGGATGCAGTTCATGGTACATTAACCACCATCCATCTTGACATTGTCAAGCTCGTCGCTTCCATCTTCGTTTGTTTTCTTCTTTATTTATTTTTATTATTTTAAACTCGCAGACAAAACACGTCGAGATACGTCACTATTTCCTTCGAGACAATATCCAAAAAGGAAACATCTCCATTGAAATTTTTTTGTTTAAAGATAACATCACCGACATTCTTTCTTTACCCCTCAAGCGTGAATCATTCAATTATCGCCGTCTATGTCTAGGAATGATGGAACACATTCCGTAAATCTTTCTCTTCTTTTTTACTAGTCTCGATTCTAGTCTATTTTCTATTCCATGCGTCATGAAAACTTAACTACTTCATCCAAAGTACTTTAAGTATTTTTAGTTAGCTAAATGCAAATTTAAATGTCACTCCTTTTGTAAACAATTCGTCAAAAATCAAGCCTAAAATCCTCTGTTGGGGACGGCCCCCTTAAACTAGGCGGCCCCCTGATTTAGCCAGGTGGCCCCCATATATTTATGGGACCGCCGACAGCAGGTCACGAAAAATCTAGGCTTATATTTTTTTAAACCCACAAAAAAAACACTCCCTTTATCTCTCTATAGATCAAAGGGTCATCCTCATATCCCAACTCTCATAAGCATCATTGCTTATGTTGTCAATAGTCAAGTGAATTTCATAATGAAATGCGTCTCATTCTCAAACACATTCCTTACAATCGATATACTTACAATCTATAACTACATAATAAATCCCCTCATATACAAATCTTGGTCCTCACATCTCGTAAATGTCTTTTCTCAATTCTAATAGTCCTTTCACTTCTAAATGGGTTTTCTCACTTTTAATGGTCTTCTCACTCCTAAACGTTCCTTTTCACTTCTAATAGGTCTTCTTGCCTCTAACGCTTCTTCTTACTTCTAAACGTTTCTTCTCACTTCTAATAGTCTTGTTACTATTAAAATTCCTTTTATATCTCTTGACAACCTAATTATTTCATTCAAAATATTTAAGTAATTTGTGAAATGAAAATGTCACTCCTTCGTAAAACTTTTCACTTTCTAAATAGTGAATAACATAAAGAAGATATTCAATCTTTAAGGGTTACTGAGTCAACAGATTATTGCGTCTCTCATTATTTTTCCACCATGAAAGAACTACCACCTAATTTCACATACCCACCTTTGTTCCTCAATACTGACAATCAATAGAACACCAAACAAACCTTTAAATTTCCAATTGTCAACCTTTGTCTTGATAGGATCACATGCTCATCAATTGCTAGTGCAAATGATATATAAATCATTTCTGACAATCGCTTGTCAACACCTTCCTTCTTTAGTCTCGCTCATCCTTCTCCACTTTTTAGCTCTATGGAATCATTTTCATTCACTTCCAAGAGCATATCGTCTTCATCCTCATCTTATTTTTCTTTTTATTCTTTTAAAGTATATAATTTGGCATATCTCGCCAAGATATTAAGTGACATTCGTCTACCTTTAAAAAGTCATTCCCATAATATTTATGTGTCAATCAATAAACGAATCCCATTCTCGTTTATTAAAAGTCGGTCGAATCTTAGTCCTTAAACATACGTCTCGATTCTTTTTATTTCATCATTTAGGTTGTTGATTTTAAAATAATGATTGCATGTGTTTAGTTTCTATTTCCCTTTCAAAGTGTCATACTTTAGAATAATAACACCTAAAAGTGCATGTCCGTCCCAGCTAATTTTGATTATATATACTCTATATTATATATCTATTATCTATATTTATATATAGATATTTATTATTTTATATATTATATATAATATATATATATATATTTATTAATGCTGGTCGGCGTTAGACTTCTACATGAAGGTTTTACAAACTTCACTAGGCAAGCACCTAATCGTTAAAGTAGTAGTATAGGCAAGGACTCGAAGGGGTTGTTATCGTTCACTCGAGGAATAGATTAGGGAGGCTTGATCACGGTCTAACAGAATTCTAAAGGTTGAGGGAAGATTCTTTTTGTGTTTTTGTGTTTTAGGAAAGCAGGTAAAATCAACACCTTAAAAATATATTTATTTATAATATTATATTATATATATATATTATTTATTTTATTATATTAATGCGATCGGCGTTAGACTTCTACATGCAGTTTTACAACTCCCTAGGCAAAGCACCTAATCGTTATAGTAGTAGTATAGGCAAGACTCGAGGGGTTGTTATCGTTCACTCGAGGAATAGATTGGGGAGGCTTAATCACGGTCTAACAGAATTCTAAAGGTTGAGGGAATATTCTTTTTGTGTTTTTGTGTTTTAGGAAAGCAGGTAAAATCATATATTTGAGAGGTGGTTTGGTTTTAGCTATTAAACTAAATATACAATCTAAACTAATAGTGATAACAATATAATAAAAGAGTGTGTTAATTTAATCATGTATTACCCCCTAGATTGCTTCTCCTAGTGCTGTTGCTTTGTCACACTTATGATGATCTGTGTAATTATTTCCTAAGTCATGAACGAATTACACGAACCCGCTGTCTACTTAGTATTCTGTTAAGGCAACACACAAGTAAGGTAGTATGAAGACTATTACAAGGCCCCCAAGGGTATACTAAGTGCATGTGAAATATATTAAGAGTGGATCAACCATATTAGGGGGCAAGGTAGTATGAAGACTGTTACCCGATGGTATCCTTTCTATACAATCATGTTTTCCCAGACATATCAACAGCGATGCAGACAAAAGCTAGTTTTCTAAGACCTAACATGCACATCCATCACAAGAAGCAACACCACTAAGATCTACATTCTAGGTTTCATACAATCATAAATAAACACAATAAGAGGTTTAGCCAAGCATGTTATAGATAAATCAAGAACATAGATGTATCAAACAACACATAGACATATTGAATGATTAAATAAACTTTACTTGATTAAAACATAAGTTGGAGGAACTACAATAGGGTTTTTAGGCTCTAAAATCATCTCTAACAGCTGCTAAACGAACTAGGGTTTGTACCCTCTTTTTTATTCTAAAGTTACACACTTAAAACCCCAAATTCAGGTTTGTATATATAGGAAAAATGTTGTGACAGCGTCGCATTTTAGTCGTGACGCCGTCATGAAAGAGAATATTCTAGATAATGGGTTGGGTCGTGATCTCTGACGCTGTCGTGGAATATGTGACACCGTCGTGAGATACGTCGTGACGGCGTCACGTAGAAACTATGACGCCGTCTCCTACTGCTGAGAACATAATCTTGAGAAATGTTGGTGTAGGTCTGTAGTCTTGTTCGTTTCTTCTCTAAATGAGCCCAAGCCACGTGTAGTTCTTTCAAATGCCCTCCAATTAAGAATTACCTAAAAAGGAACGATTAAGTGTCTATTTTGGGCTTAAATGCACGATTTAAAGAGTTAAATGACCCTAAAAAAGTGTATCAAATATACCCATACACTTGGGATTTGCTTGTCCTCAAGCAAATGGGCTTTTCTACCTAGACAATATCAATATGAGGGATTATTTTACCTACTCTTTAAAAGTATTTTATAACACAACCTTCTAGACCTCGGAATTAAAAGCACAGAAAGTATATACTAGCACCTCACATAAGTGTTTGGGATTCTCTCTTTCACACGGGTGTATAACTATAAGTGTTTGGGATTCTCTTGCTTTTTACAGACGGGATGTTTTGAAATTATAAACATATAGGGGAAATGAGAATAAATCCAAAATATTACATGTCTATAGCTATAAATTACCATAGTCTTGGTAAAGGATCAAACCTCCACCGCTAGTGATCAAGCATTATCAGTACTATCTAATGAGGTTCTTTAAATGGGTTGTGGGTGTGTAGGTGAAGATAAAATAGAATGAAGAGATAATTGGGATACATTTAGGTGGCTTTGAGTGAAATTGGAGTGGAAGGGTTAGCTAATTATTTACACGAATATACTTTGGTTTGGTTGCTAAGCCAAGACTTGGAAGAAGATCTACAAACTCTACACAACTCTACATTAATCTTTTTCTTTTTTTCTCATTTTTTTAATCAAACAATACATCACATGGGGTTTATAATACGTACCCCTACACTTGAGCATTTACATGCTCGATATTTACAATCTATCTAATGACCCGATTTGAGGTGGGTAAAAATAACATGGAGATCATTTGACAAACATATAGGGGTATTTATGGAAATTTAGAAGGGGAGGTTGAATAGTTTATCGCTTTTTAAATTTAAGTTTTATGTATGTTTGTAAAACTTAGATTCGACCTTTTTGTGAATTCAATGCGTGCACAATATGAACAATGTAAATATATGAAATGATAAAGTAAGACAAGAGATAAGAGTAAAAACAATCAAACCACAACGCAATCGAAACTCTGAGACGCGTGGAATTATATAGTGTGGTTCGGTAACGAATTTGTAGTACCGTCTATTGCCTCTACTCACTCCTGAGCTACGCAAACTTTTCATGTTTTTATTGCACTGCTATGTCAACGCAAACTAGCCTTATGCGGATGATTTCATTGAAAAACTGTACACAACGTTGCTTATGTCTCAATTTTATGACACAGATAGCTAAGAATGTCTAATGCTGTTCTAATCCTTAGTAGAAACCAGTCTAGCCCCCAGAATCAATTTTAACGATCTTGTATCACGGATAGTCTTCCCACTTCATGACTTGTCTTCGTGACAATTCTATCCAACTTTAACGACTTCTTTAAAACTTCCGCTCTTTTTCACAACTTCAGATATTTATTCGTTAGAACTTCTCGATGCTTCTTCATCGACTTCACGAACTTCACTTCGCACCCCACATACTTATATCACAACTACATAACCCTAATTGGTAAGATCATAATGATTCTAATTTTGTAATTACAAGGAATCACCGTGAAGACTAGCTACTAGCACACCCACAACTACAAGATATACGATTGATTAAAATATTTGGATGCTGTATGCAACAGAGATTGCTATGTCGTACACTAGCGTTATATCTAGTTCATTTGTTTGATGGAAAAAGTAGATTCTTCTCTTGCATGGTGGAATGAGAGCTTGTGATCACAGGGATAGAAAGCTTTATGTTGTAAATGGATCAATGATTTTAGTGAGGATGAAGTGGTGAGGTTTTTTGAGCAGAGAGAGATATGATAAAGTGCGAAAAGGGTAGAGAAAAATGTTGAGGTATTTGTCCGTATTTATATGGCTTAGATATGGAGGGCGGGGTCTATGGCTGGCCCCTTGAAATAGGGTAGCCGGTCCCTTTTTAGATACTTGAAAGGGTTTCAGCTCATGTATTTAAGGGGGTAGCCCCTTTTCAGGACTGCTCTCTTTTTTGTCCTTTCAGGGATGTGTTTACTGAGTGACCTTTTCTAGATGTTTTAGGTTGCTGAAAATTTGAAATTCGAACTGTTTAGTTTTGAATAAATTTGCATATCTTTATAAATGTAGAAGAAATAGAGAAGGAGGAGCGGAGTCTATGGCCGGCCCCCTTAAATAGGGTGCCGCCCCTTTTATAATTAAAGGGGCCGCCCATGTATTTAAGGGGGTCGCCCCTTTCAGACGCTCCTCTTTTTTGTCCTATCCAGGGGAGGTGTTTACTGGACCTTTTCTAGCCGTTTTAGGTTCGAAAATTTGAAATTCAAAATGTTTATTTTGAATAAAACATTTCTTTTAAATGTAGAAAATGTTTTGTAAGTTTATAAACATGTTTACAACATTTTATAAAAGTTTGAGGTTGAATAAAAATTTCCTTTGATCATAAAATCCATTAAGCATTTATTTATTCATACCTTTAAGTGATGTAATTGTTGAAATGAGAATTTACTACTAAATACTTGTTTACGTTTAATTTTACGTTGAACGTTTTTATATTTTGTGATTATCAAAATGTAAGGATGTGAAAAATATTAATAATGTTTTTAGGCATTATTTCTATCAACAATCTCCCCCTTTTTGATGATTACAAAATTTAAACTCATTAAATGTAAAATTATTTTTAAACAAGTATTTAGTGAGTTTTATATCATTTCTCCCCCTTTTTGTAGAATCAAAAAGGCATCGTCGAGAATTGCAAGTAAAATCGACGGAATAAGTGCTCCCCCTTGATGTGTGCTCCCCCTCGTTCGAGGGCACCAAGGAATCGAGCTATGGTTTCTTGGCTACAAAATGGGTTAGAACAATACAAATATTTCTAACATGTAGCAAGGAAGAAAAATGTGGCATACAACCAACAATGATCATTCATTAAAATTAAAGTAGTGTGTGAAACACACTCATGCATACATAAGGAAAATAACATGCTAACATACATGAAATTAAAAGTACAAAAGTCCTATAACTAGTAAAGCTCCATAGGACTTGCATGCAAAATGGTAGAGGATCAATTATTTGAGAGACTAAACATAGAGCATGTTTAGTTTGGGGATGATGGTGGAGGTGGTGTGATGATGATTGGTGGTTGTGAGAGCATGTGTTCAATATATGAAAACATATAGTGAAGTTCATCACTTAACCCGCAATGATAGGTGGTAAAGGTGATGGAGTATCAAATTGGACATCAAGTGGGGTATTTGGGGAAAGAGTGAGAGTGATGTCCATTGATGCATTATCTTGAGTTGGAGGTGGTGGAGAAACTCTTGGAGGAGGAGATGTTGATGGGTTCAAGTAACCATTTGGTGAGGGTGATGTTGATGATGTTGGTGATTTGGGTATGTAATCAATTGAAGATGAAGAAGTGTCTTTGGTTGATGGTGTTTTGGAGGGTGCATTAGGAGCACTAGGTGATGAATTTGGAAGTTTGGGTGATGGAGTTTTTGTGTCATCTTGGGTTAAATCCACAAACAATTGTTTTGGTGGAATGATGTTGATTTTTGGTCTCTTGGAGACCTTGGAAATGGAAGCTCTAGTGGAGGCCATGAATGTGTATGGTTGTTGATGATGAGTGAAGGAGATGGTGAATTGGTGTTATGCATTTGGAGGGAATTTATGGGAAGAGATTTGTTTGAAAATGGAATGAATTTGGATAAGTTTAGGGAATTCCAAATGTTGTTCAAGCATTCTGGGTAAAGATAGCTGATACTAGGTAAAAGAAGGCAAAAAGCAGTGAAAAATACTGTTTTACCCGTGAAGGGCTAAGGGCGGTCCCCTTAAATAGGGGGCGGTCCCCTTAAAATTAAGGGGGCCGACCATTGTGAATTAAGGGGGCCGCCCACTGTTAGTCCCATTTTTCACAGAAAAACTATTTTTCTCAGGATTTTTGTGAGGGTATTTTTGTTTTGGTGGTTTATTTGCAGCAAGCCCTATAGAGTTTTATAAGCATATTTAATCTTATAACATATAATAAACACATTAAATCATGAAACCAAAATGGCATAACTAGTTGATTTAATAAAACAACCAAAGGTTTAAGGCATCATAGCAAATAAGTACCTAAAAGATAACCAACATATAAGTCTTTCCGAATATATCGGATGATCACCACACAAGTTGTTAATAACATACACATAATCAAGTTAAAAATTGTCTTAAACTACATTTAGCCATCTAGTTCACTCCACTCCTATGTCTTCATTTCTTCTTCTTGCTAAACACTCCTTTTAGTGCCTTTCCAAATGACTTGAAACCTCCGCGCATCTCCTTATGCATTTCTTGCGTTTGGTTGAGCAAGGTGGTTTGTCGTTCAAAGAGAGTTTCATCGGTTTGTTCGGAAGCGGAAGGCATTTCGTAGTTTTGGTAGTTGAGTGGATTAAGAGAGTTAAGATAGGTGGTAGGAGATGGAGTACTTGCACGAGAAGTTTAACTTGCACGAGAAGTTTTCGACATCATCATCAACAGTTGATGAGATGACTGTGCCGTGATGATGATAAAGTATGAGGATAGACTGAATAGCGAGCCTGCCACGATCACTTCGAGGTCTCCGAGTTTATTTAAGAGCAAGAGGACGCATGACTCAATCAACAATTGTCATAAATGCCATTGTCGAGTTGAGATATACTTCCATGATGTACGATAAGAACGAGTCAAAACATACCGTATGGAAGATTGAGGCGGTATGGATTGCTCTAGCACATTCAATTCGTCAGCAAAGAAGTAATCAAGATTGTATTGTCCTGACGGCAACAACACAATACAACAGTGAGCCAGACAAGCGGGGAGAAGGACCCCGATGTCCTATCTCCTACCGAACACATTCTCATTCGAAGCGTTTCTTCCCATTGCTTATATGACGAGTCTTATTTTACCTTAGCTGAGGATTTGAATTGAAGTGAGGGTGACGGTTTGACTTTTAATGTGTCCGGTCTACCATGACACGTTCAATTCAAGAATACGACGAATATCGTCCGGAAGTTGGAAGGTCCGTGGAATATGGTCCCTTACCCCGTCGGTTCTTGAGAATACTCAAGAGATCCTAGGTCCCACTCTTGTGGTGAACACGGTAGACCATTTGTAAAGGATCTTTGGAGGATTTGATCCGAACATTGTGCAAGAGTGAGAGTTAAAGAGATATCATGTAGTTAATCAATAAGGAGATGACAAGGAAGCCATGATTCAACGGTATTGAACCGTGAACTTTGACTATATAAATCACAAATGAATCTGGCAACAATCGGTTTCGTATGATTTGTAAAAAGAAACAATTCGTCAACGAAAGTTGATGAGAAGAGACTCTCGATGCCAGTAGGATTAGTAGAAGGTCCTTTGAACAACACCACGTCCTTTTGAATGTATGCGAGTTTTTTCAATATAGATTTGTCGAATTTAGGCAATGTTAGGTTGGTAGAAAAAAGGACTTAAGGAGATGCCTGGGATTTTGGATACTTTAGGATGTAGGATTTAGTAAGGTATATATCTGTAGGAATAGCTCTTGCATTTTGTCATCTAAACAAGTTATCAACAACATCAAGAAGTAGAAAAAAATATACTAAATACAATGAATTTTAGTTTAATGAGACAAATGTAGGACAATGATTACTTCCACCAAAAATAAAATAAAATAACTAAGAAGGTGGATCCATAAGAAATCCTTAAATTATTCTTAGACTTAATGCTACGAATGTGGAAGAAAATATATTAGTTATATATTTTCAACACCAAAGAACATAAACCAAACACTCCCTTATTAACATAAAATTAGTATTAGCTTGTCAAAAACTAACGCGAGTATAATCGTGTTGACAATTATTAGTAATTACTTTAACTTGACAAAAGTTAAGTAGTGTTTAGTTTTAATTCAAAAATCATGTCCTTTAAAAGGGGTTATGCCAACGCCTCTTTAATTTTATACCAATCAACAAAATATATCAACAAATATCTGAATTATATATCCTTGATGCCTTAATACAAGATAGTTAAGTGTTTTTTTTTTTTTTTTTTTTTTTTTTTTTTTAACAAGTGACATAATTATGGTGGTGGTTATTTCGACTCTAAAAATTGATCTTAAGAAACGAACCAAACACCCCTTTATTTTTATAATACATTTTCTATTGATTCGAAAAGTATATATTTAGAAATGTATGTTTTGATGGACAAATTAATGTTCTTTTAACATGTTTTTAGCATGAATCAACAATGTATAAACTTTGTTTTAAGATTAGAAAAATATGTATGTATATTTATGAGAATTTCGAACCAAAAAAATTTTGTAACTCAATTAGTGTTTTGATTCAATTCTATCAAGACTGTAGTGTTCCTATGACTACGGGTATCATTATAGTTATGGAAATCCTAAAACAAAATGAAAAAATATAAAAATGATAAAGAACATCCAATTTTGATTGAGAGCAAAATTGAATGAAATCAAATGAAGGAATGATGAAAAAAAACTTACAATAGATGTTGTTGATTGATTTGTTATGATTAACCCCCTTGGCGAATTATTAGTAATTTGGTGATTGAGGTATGATTTGAAGTTATAGTGAGAGGTTTTCGTTCACGAGCAGGGAGGAGAGGAAGAAAAGAGAAAAATGGTGTTTGGGTATAAGAAAAATCGTCTGAAATGGGGAGTGTTTTATTTTTCCAATGGCCGGCCCCCTTAAATAATTAAGGGGGCCGCCCAATTAACACTGCCGGTCCCCATAATTATAAACAGGGCCGACCTCTGGAAAAAAAAATTTTCTTCGAATTTTGGCCAGTTTTGTGAGAATGAATATTGACAATTTTTTTAATTAATCCTTTGTTTAATTAAAAAATATACTTTGACTATTTCGATGAGATAATCACGCGTCATTTGAGAGCGATTTAGAAATGAGTTTTCTTGCAAGGAGAGGAATTAATTCTTCGAAAAGAAAATTAATTGAATCGATTTGAGATAAGACGAGAATGGAGTAAAGAAAATAATAAGATAGCAAGACTAGTTGAAATATGTAAAAAAGAAAAATGATTCCTGGATGTAGACCATGGATACATGGATCCGAGAACATCGTTGAAGTCGAAGAAGTTTGTTTCATCCATAGTGTATCTATGATCGTTGCGTGACTAATCCTACTTCTATGTTAATTGTTAACCACTAGCTTGCTCTTCTTCATCTCCGTGATAGAAGATTTCCATTTTGTAGACGTATGATTATAATCTAAACGAAAGAGTAGTTCATAAAGAACTAATCTCTTCAAAGCTATAAAACCAACAAATGGTATTTCTAGAGACAACACTATTATTTTTAAGAACCATTATACTACATTATGAGATAGTAACACATAAAGAACCATTTACTTGTAAATCTATATTCCTATCTAGCGAAATCTATGAAAAGTGAGACGTACCTTAGACTTTAGAATAGTCTTCGTTAATGTCTTCAGAATGTAAATGATAAGGGTTCATGGGAACCTTATCATGAATTCTTTAGTCCGTAGACAAAGAATGTTAGTAGATAACATACCACTAAAGATTGTGATGACTTAGTCATTTGGTCCCCAACGGGCTGTATCCCCCCCCCAAAGTTATTGTTCACCAACATCTATTTTGCATTTGGTTTTGGCACATACATGGTGAGCAACTTGCACATTGAGTGAAATTTGGTTGGTGTGGACGATTCCACATTGTGTGATTAGTGTTAGGGTAATTTAGTCTACCATTATCTCTCCTAGGTTGAGGTGTTTTGGAACGAGGATGAGGATTTTCTTTTCTTCTCGAAGGAGGTGTTTTAGACCTTATTGTGGGTTTAGTAAATCCGACTCTGGGTTTTAAAGAAGGTTTGTAAAAATGTTTTACCTCATCATCACTTGGCAATAAGGGAATTTCGGTGTGTTATAAGTAAAAATATTTTAGTCTTCAGTTTTGGGTTGAGTTCGCATCAATTTTTTCTTTTGACTCGACTTCTCTTGAGCTCTTACAAATTTTACTTATGATTGGTGGTGGTGGATGGGGGGTCGGTGCAAGGTGTAATTATGGAGTTTGTTAGAGGTAACAGGATTAAGATCCCAAACCGGGGTTAAATCTCCGAAGGTTATTGCGAACGGTTATTATGTTTCTTAAGATGAGATGACTACTTAATCGGATGGGGTCAGGGAATGTGAAGGGGGTAGCGGGCAAGATATTGACTATTCCTAAGTTTCCACATTTTCAAGACTTAAGTTCATGACATAATTTAGGCGGGGGATACATACGACGATTACTTATCCTTAACCTTTTCTAGCCTAGAAGAGTTGAGTAAGCTTTAAGATCTAGGAAACAGGGGTTTCAATTTCTAAGATTAGTCATATCTAGTCTAGGCATTGGTTGATTAGAGTTTTAATTATAGAGACTCGCTGGCGCTATATTAATCGATAGGGTAGAGGTGTTGCGAACTAGTCAGACACATATTCATTATCTTATTGTCATTTTCGACTATGATGATTGAATATCCACAAAATATAGTCGGTTTCGTGAAAAGGTACCTCCATTGGAAACCTTAGCCATAAGGCGAGCGACGTTTCCGTCCTTTGTCTTCTCTTTTCATCATCGTCGCTACCACTCCAAAGCTCCCTTCCCATGATCCGTCCCTTTGATTTGATATATTAATTGATGAGTCGGACATTCTCCGGATGAGATGATTTGAGATCTCGTCCACTTGAAAACCATTTCTTTCACATTGTCTTATTTTTTGTAACTTTATTTTCTTGATGGAAATGGGAAGCTTTGCAGTCTGGGGACATATGGGTGTGTTATGATCGAATGCGTTCCGGTATTGTTGGTTTGCGATGTAATTTATTGAAGATGATCTTTACCACCGATGGTGCGGTATGACTCAATCTTCACGATAAATGGAGAGTCGAGAAGGTTTTGGCGGCGCTAGTTCTTCGATGGGCGGGGAGCATCTTGGGAGATTTTCCCATTTTTGGACTTATGTTTCTATGGGCCTCAGTTTTTTTTGTTTGTCTGTTCCCTTAGTTTCTCGTATCGCTTCTGTCGTGCCTCTGGAGGGACTTTTCAGTCAAGGGGCGCAAAATTGAAGTCTAACTTTTTATAGTTACCATATTAAAATTATAGAACAGGGTCGTCGGGGGGGCGTGAGACCAGTCGGTCGACAACGCCGTATCGACATATTGAATTATTATACATTTAAATCATCATTTTGTGCTCAAAACACAACCTGTGGTTGTCGACAAGGTAGAAAAAAAGTAAGACGTAAGAAGGTTCGTTATCAAATTAAACGCGCGCTTACACTCTTCAAAACAAATTTTTTTAAAAATGTTCTCTGGCTATCCCCAACTAGCTTCAGGGGTAGCGACGGTCCATATCTCCTCGTTCGATTGAACACATTCTTAAAACTTCTCTGACAATCTTTCAAAAAAACTGAACACAGACAGCAGTGTAAATATAACGATCTCTCTCAATGTTAACACATTCTATCAAATCTTAAATCACGCAACGATGACAATAAAAAATAGATGCAGAAGAAGAGAGATATTATAATACAACAACTACAAAAAACATTGTGCTTTTATTCTGGTTAGAAAAAATAAGAACCCGAAATCAGGACACGGAAGATACAGGGATAGTTTGGAACTCTCGTCCACGTATTAAAAGTGTCAACCCGGTTCCAACTACCCTCCGATTGCATTTAATGGACACTAATACGCAATTAAGATAGCCATTTAATGCTAGCGAGTATGGTCATTCGTGTCTTCAGAACTAGCGGGGGAAAAAAATAAAAGGAAATGTATTATTAGAAAAAATATTTCTTTGAAAAAAAACAGGAAGAAAAAAAATGGCAGACCGTAATGCGCCGTGCGGGACGATATAGTCGCTACGCGAGCGTTTTAGGAGCAAACTTCACACGTTTTATTCATAAAAACACGACCGATGAATTAAAACAGCGCGAGAGGTATTCCGAGGGAAAAAAAAATGGAAAAATTTTACTTTAAAAATTTATTGAGGGAAAAAAAAAGAACGGGCACGAGTCTACAGATTGCGGTTTGCCAGCGCGGCCGTGTTTGGAGGAAACTTAAAGTCTTTATTCCAAACAAAAAAAACAGATCACGATGACCTCAAACAAGAGCGCGCGAGGGTAAATCCGAAGAAAAAAAAAGGAAAATTTATTTATTTTTAAATAAAATTTTCCATAAAAAAATGCATTACAAAATAAGAAAGAGAAAAGTAAACTGTTAAAAAAACAAAAAAAAAAAAAAACGAAAAAGAAAAAGCAAAAAAGAAAAAAAGAAAAACCTTTCATTAGATGTGGTGGGGTGAGGGCGGGGTCAGAAAAATTTTAATTCCGACAGTGGGCCGGAGTCGCTGCCTGTTTGTATATAAAAAAAATATCAAACATTAAACTCTTACATATTAATTTTTTGGTATATAGCATAATATATTTAAAAATGGTGCTATTGGAAGGATAATATATGTAATTATAGAGTTTAAGTAGGATAATATGTCATTATGATTTTTGGGAGGTATATTAAAATATAAATCGACCATAACTATAATCAGTTTCACTTATAATTTTCGATTCACATATAAAATATGATAAAATTGAGTTAATGTACTTTTTTTAATTTCTCTAAATGTACATTCTCATGTTAAGCATTATCTCTTATTATCACTTGTTAAAGAAACAAAAGTCTGATAGTCCTGAGAAGAGTAGTATGATTGTACATTTCATCAAAAATAAAATAATTTTTGGCTTTATTTCAAAAAAATTTTAAAAAATAAATGAGACACGTAGTTTCGAGGTGAACCCACAGTACAAGCATACAGACTTTATACTAAACAGCCTTATTGGTGTTTATTATTTTCAAAACGAGAAGATAAAGTCCTCGGCACAGCATATAAGAGATACATTGTAGTACCATTTTATTGTTTTTTTTATCTTTTTGTAACTTTATGAAAAATGTATCATTATTCATGTGAAAAAAGAATTAAAGCCATAACAAAGACAAGCAAAACCACTTGCCTAATAGAGCTAGTTAAGGGAAAATCGAATAACAGAGAATTGATATTCGTCTGTACACTAAACCACTTCTAACCTCACCTCATCCCCTCCCAACATAACACAACAATATAACTAAAAACAATACTCTCTTTATATATCAAAAATACCAATAACAAGCCTCTACTTGCGCACTCTATGGGAACCCCTACAAAAACCCCCCTAAAAATACCCTACTACTCTCTCACAATGACTCCAAAAACTACCAACAACACACAACCCAATGGCGTTAAGACCACAACACAATGGCTAAAATGAACAATGCGCGAAGAGCAATGGCTTCAAGTCGGTGTTATAAATCTTATTCACGTGCCATTCCTGTACCCCGAAAACAACACCCCCCAATGGACGTGTCATCGGTCAACCCCATACACCAGGGAGTAGCCTTCTCTAATCGAATATTACCCTTTTCTAGTAAAAGATGGTCACTATGTGCTTCTGGAAGTGAGCAGATAAAGATTGAAATGTACAACATATAGCACTAAATGCATCGACGAAGAAGAAGGTGACCATCACACATCTAGTTATGTATCTCCCGATGATTTTGCATTGACTATATGAAAAATTTCTACATTAAAACCTAACTTATTAGGTAGAACATGATTCATGGGATTTTACAACAGACTGACTGGAAACAATTGCAATATATGTTCGAAAAAGACATAAACCATATTGGATGAAACACTTGCTAGAATATAAGAATTACAGGAACCAAACACTGTATTGTCAAACAATAGAGCATATCCAAAAAGACTCAAAAGCAACACCAACTAAACATAAGCCACCACGTGTTTTTCCCTTTTCTTTATTATTCTCTCATTCAACAGATATAATAGCGCCCCTCACAACTAAAGAATGAGTCCTCAACAGATTGATGCAATCAAACCTAACAATATAAGAAACAATAGCCCTAATACTTAGATGCAAGATATGAACCTCACTACAATATACCTACATACACGATCAAGGATCTATAATCCAGATCACTGATCTCTAGTAGATTGATTCAGTTACAACAATACAAACAAACCTGATGATCTATCCAAAATAAAGAGGATTGAATCAACAGACTCCACAAGAGAAACGATTAAAGAGGAGAAAACATCAATAGATATTTAACTGAGATAATGAACAAACCCCAAGCATCTCGTAGAGAACAGCATATATACCATAAGTTTCACAAACGTCTCCTTCCCTCTTCTTTCACAATCATTGATAAAACGAGACACAAACTTTCGCTCTCTTCATAAACGAACTTTAAGGTAAATTCTGAACAAAGAGATAAAGGATAAAAAACCAAATAAAAAAAAAAGTAGCCCCACTGTTTAGACAAAACTAGAAAACTACATAACCACCATATTTAAAGTTTGACAGAATAATATTCTCAACAACCCACTCTCAAACAAATCAAAATATGTTCAGACTTTATTTAGTCTCTAACGATGTCCACTAAGATCTGCAAGCCTGCAGCAACACCTATTATGTACATAGAACCAGCAGAAATTTTCATTTTTTAAAATGCCATAAAAATATCTACATTTGATCTAAAGTATGAATCTTTTTTAGTTTTTAAAATACCAAGGAAATTTTTTTCCCTCACAATATGTACATAAATTTCAAGAAGTGTACTTTGTCCTTTTCTCCATGCCAAAGACAGTCATTAGCTACAATCTGTATTGCAGACCTTACTCATCCACTAAAGAATCTAATTGGATATAACTTCGTGTACAATTTTCTTATCAAACTTTCAACTTAGCAATTCCAAATAATCCTCACATGTCGGAGATGCCATGCATATGTATTCTACCTTTTGGGCAGAAAGATCTTGACACAACAGTTGTCCTGTTTCTTACTCTTCCAAGAGACAAGAGTCTTGCCAAAAAAACTCACAAAAACCTGAGACAGACTTCCTGGTTACAAGACACTTTTCCTAATTTGTATCAGTGTAAACTCTAAGTTTCAAATCACTTTCTGTAAAGATTTGTATTCATGTACCAGGCTAGTTCTTTTAGTACCTCAAAACTCTAAAAGAAATTTTTAAATGAGACTTAAGTGGTGAGTGCATGTGCTGACTTAAAAAATCGCACAACATATGAAATGTCTGGCTAGTATGAGTTAAGTAAATCAGTTTACCCACCAACTTTTGATACTTAGGTCTGTCTTAGACTCTTGACTACTTAAAATACAGTTTTCAGGTAAAGGTGTTGCAACTGGTTTAGCTGCAAGCAACCCAAACTGATGCAACAACTCCAAACAATATTTCCTTAAGTCATACAAATACCCTAATCATTTTTCATAACCTTTATTCCAAGAAAATACTTTAACAACCCTAAAGTCTTTTAATTCAAAAACTTACTGCTAAAAACAGACTTGACAAAGACATCAATCTCTAAGAATTGAACAAATTAAATGATCAACTATACTCATACACATAGACAAGCAAAGCAATAAACACTTTATCAGTTTGCTTGATATATATAGAGTAGATCAATTTACCTCTTGCCTCTCAAAGCCATGCTGCAACCAAGGCAGTGGTAATCCTTGCATTCCACTGTCTTGGGCTTGCTTTACGCCATCATAAAGACTTGTTCAACTTGCAACTTAATTACCATTGTTAATTTCTAAAACCACATGGTGAAGTCATATAAACACTCTTCATATACTTCACCAAAGAGGTAAAACGCATTATTGATGCGGTTGTATGTAAGTGGACTTCTAGAAGAACCTTTTACAACTCCTATGCATACGTAACCTAACGTTGTAGTAATATATAATTCTAAGACGCGGGGGTTTTATCGTTTTCTATGGGAATAGCGGTTCGGGAAGGCTTCATCTAATCGTCTAAACAGAATTCGCTAGGGGTTGAGACGATTTATTTTTGTTAATTTTTATATTTTATGAAAGCAGTAAATCTATTGTTTGAGAGGTTGATTTGTTTAACTAATAACTAATATCTAATCTACTGGTGATAACTTTATGATAATTAAATGTATTTACTTAATCGTGACTTAGCTCTAAATCACATTGCTATCTCCTAAATTCTGTTGCCTTTGTCACACCGTGATGAATAACGTTTAGAAGTATATTCCATAGTCATGAACGGATTACTTCACGGAATCCCGCTTCGTCTATTTAATATTCTGTTAGGGCAACGCACAAGTAAGGTAGTATGAAGACTATTACAAGGCCCCTAAGAGTACATTAAATGCATGTGAAATATCTTAAGAGGGATCAACCATATAAAGGGACAAGGTAGTATGAAGACTGTTACCTGATGGTATCCTTTCTACGCACTTACATTTCCCTAGACGTGTCTACAGCGATACAGATAAAAGCTGGTTTGTTTCTAGAACTAACCGCACAACATCAATCAAGAACGTCTGCGACTTGAAAGTACAAAAAGAGCAGGACACTCCATACCTCTCTTCATAGAGATCAGCATTCCACATCTGTAATTCGAATTCACATGCATACCACTATGAATCAAAGGAGAACATGGAGTTTCTAAACGACCTCACAGTAACTTTATAAAGCAAAGCAACAGGGAAAAATCAATCATGCAACCCCACTCAAATGATCAATTTCAACTTACTCGAGTATCGATTGTTGCACAACACTTACTATCCCTAACAAATTCCTTTGAACTACATCACATTCACACTCTACGAGTGTCATCCACAACGAGGCAACATGACAAACACATTACATTACATTCTAGAGTTCGAGCATTCTTATCTCTTTCAGTGTGCGGCGGCCTCTCATCTTCTTCTCTTCTACAAGACATCAACACATTTCACTGACAGACTCGGCGATAAACAAAACAGAACCACACTGGATATTCGTTCTCAACCCCTATTTACAGGATTTCTCTTAGCGACATTAACCGACTTGAGCGCACATAAGTATCTAAAGGCAAACACACATAATCACAACATCTTACTATTCTACGTCTCTAGGAGACACACATAAACCTGCCAAAGATCTAGATCTTATTGACTTCACATAAGTTTCGAATCTATATTTTTACCGAATAAAATAAATCCATCACTTTCTCGCTGACAAAACGGACGCACTGCATTGTAATCCGTGGACGTCGTGTTCCTTACACTCGATTGAACATTGCCACAGTATCCTCTAATCATTTTGTCTCTTTGATACTTAGATATTACTAGAGGAGGACACGAACTGTCACTAGTGAGTTTCTCTGCTGAAATTCCTATTTATAGTATCTCTAATAAACTCATCTTTGCAATCTGCGCGGAGCGAGACAGTGTACTAAATTGGGTGGAAAAACTAGTAAGGGATCCGACGAGCGCGTGAGCTTATGATCTTATATATTATACTCTAATGCTGCGTAAACAGCCGTTCACATCTCATCACGCTTTGATAGAGTTTATGACACAATCTCTTTATACTATCAACGATAGAGTCTATATTGTGATGTGATTATTGTAGTCAACATTAGATTAATCTCCTCCGTGTTACTTCTCACAAGAGAAGCCACTTAAGTATATAGTCGAATACTCAATGTATGTTTTTGAGCCTACCAAAGACTACTCCAATGATATTGGACTATAACAACCTAGAAAACAAAATGAGTAATGTAAGCACAATAACTACAACGTTAATGTGCATATAAAGATATCACCAATACGTAGGAGTGTAAGACATGATCAACAGCTCCGATAACTAGTATATACTAGAATAAATACAAGAATCACACGAACGCACCGAGATGAATCTAATCTCAAAAACTACCGTCGGTTCTCAACCTCTTGTGGTATTTAGATCGACTCATGGAGCCTCCCAAAGGCAAATGAGGTCTTTTTTCCTCACCTAGACCACTATATATATCTCACTAGTGCCGGTCATTTAACTTACCTACCTTTTCACAAAGTATCTATCTACAACACAACCTTCTAGACTCGTTATTACAACACACACAGCAAAGTCGACATACTCACACGCACCTCACATAAGATGAGATTACTCAGGCGATTCTCTCTTTCTCTCGCGTGTATAATAAATTATAACATAAAGGGCGAAAACAGCTACAAACAATCAACACATCCTACCTGATACATAGTCATATCAAAAATATATACTTACATCGGCTTGGTAAATCTGAGATACAAACTCTCACCTGCTAGCGTCAACGCACTTACCACTCACTATCAAAGTCATAGGCTTATTTAACGGGTTGCTCGTGTTCGTCAGGTGCGGACAGATATACAATCTTAATTCTTGAAACCATACAACGCGATGGGACATATTTTTGTGGTGGCTTTTTCGGAGGTGAACTTTTTAGCCTCGTCTGCTAAGGTCAGCTAATTCATTCTTTCTACATCACGATCTTTCTATCACTGAGCTGGTTTGGTTGCCAAGCTATCAGCGACACTCTTGCGTAACCTAAGATTACTACTAAACCTCTACTTCAACTCTACATCATCTCTCATTTCTTTTTTTTCTTCTCTGTCACTTTCTTTTATTTTTCTCTTAAATAATCATACTCTTACACCCCAACCTTGGGAGTCTTTTATTCTACACTTTTATCTGCATCCTCTTTCCCCTACCCCCTTCTGACGCTCTTTATACTCTTGCACATATTCACATATTCATCACTTACACAAGTACATTCGAATGTTTGGATTACTATACAACGACATTCATATTCTAAACTTACAGGTCGCTTGAGTTTCTGTATTAAACTTTAATATAATCATTTCAATAATGAGATACATACATAATTACAAATAGATTATAAAAAAATATTAAAATCTGGTCATTATTTATTGTATAGAGCATATTGTATGACATTTTAATAAGGCACCATTTTACACATTTTATAATGGTGCTTTTTAATTTTTGTTATTTTTAATGTTTTTGTTTGAGTAAGGATTTTTTATGAATTTTTAGAGTTTTGTTAATTTTTATGGTTTGGATAGGTGGGTTTTATGGGTTTAATATATTATGTTGTGTGATTTGAATGGGTGGTGGGTGGGAATTGAGATAGATGGTGTAATAGTATTTTTATTGTTACATGTATTGTATAGCGCTCTTCTGGTTTCTTATATACAGTAGGAATTGTAGACGATACACGCAGTTATAATCTATTTGAAGATAAGCATGTAGGCTGATATGAGAGGGGTGTGGATTAATAGAGTGCACATTCTATTGGGTATTGATGGGTTGATTACATGTAATTATGTTATATATATTCTTTGTGTTGGTTTGTAAGAGTTATTACATTTGAGATTTATTTAGGATGTATTCTTGTTATCAATTAATAGGAGTATATTAAGGTATTGGTTCAGTAAGTTGTCTCTAAGATGAGGTATAGTTACAATAGAATGTTATAGCGTATTCTGAAATATTGATATTTTATATTCTTAGGTGAGGGAGCAGATTTGCATTTTTTAACTATTTGACATTTTGTTTTTTTGGAGACATACACAATGATTATGTGTGTAGATTGCTCTGGTGTAGTTACAGAGGTTGAGGACGTGTGGGAGTGGAGTGATGTTTATTTAAGTTTCAATGGTTAGTAGAGTGGTTTATAACTAGGGGGGTACATAGTGAGAGGAGAGTGGCGGGTTGGAGTTTTGTGTAGTGTGTCGAGTGTGGATCATAGTTATTTTTCTATGTGTTTATGATTTGTTGTAGTTGTGGTAAATAATTTGTTGGTACATTACTAGGAATTTGGGCTTTTGTGTTTCTCGTATTGTTTTTATGTTGGAGAGATTTTGCATAAATTTATTAGGTCTACTGGTTATATATGGTAAAGTTTTGTACTGTGTTAGTTAGAAGTTTTTTTATTGTTAATTTGTGTGTAGATTTATTGGAGACATCTTTTTCTCTTGATATACAGATTATTATAACTTTTAGTATAAATAGTATTATTAAATTGCGAAGAGGGAATAGACACGAAAGCGATTCAAACTAAGAATGATTCTATTTATAATTGATAACTTTTATTTTCTATCTTTTAATTATTTTAAAGTCTTTTTTCACCGAAGGTCATAATTTGTATATAACCAAATATGGGGTAGAAAGATTAGGTATTATTAAGTGTAGGGAGAAAATAAGAACAGAAGTAATTTAGAAAATATTATTCATTTAAATTTGCTTTGTCCCTTACAAAAAATGGATGGGTAAATCACTGAAATCTTCGTGACAACATAGCTATGCTAATCTATAAACTCGAGCTGTATTTTAAAAAACAACAAATATTACAAAAACTAATCGAAACACAATAACCGACGAAAAACATGACACAGAGCTAAAGAGCGATCATAACTGGACTCTGGTAAATTGAAAAACATTCAAACTCACACCCACGAACGAACCCTCGACAGCAGTTCCACCTAAAAAAGACTGGATGAGAGTTCGCCTCTAGATATATAGGAAATACTTGGGATTATATCCAATTATTGATAACACCAAGATATATAAGTATCATTAGCCTTTCTCGAGTTAAGGAGTGAGCAGTCATAAGTGCGATCCAATTGCCGACATAACCGGATGGTACAAATGTGAGGTATGGTCACCTTTTTTGAGCATTGAAATCGTTATTCTAAAACTATATGAGTGCTACCTACTAAGTATATTAACAGAAAGTCCTATAATCATCTCTAGAACTCTCTTACACTAACGCGTGAGATGCAATCCCGCCGAGATTCTCCACATAGTAGAGTATTAGGATGCAAGATAAAAACAGGCACTATATTAACCCTGTTTTAAACTTGTAATTGTTATGAATGGTCACACACACGATCATAAGACAAACCCACAAACACCTTCGCGCATATGACACATCACTCTTGTAAGTGGGCAACGGGGAATAACCGCCTACGTACAGTGCCGACCAAAACGTCACTACGAGATTTAGCTTAGAGTGCCGTATCCTGTTTTTCTGTCATGCATCATCTTGTAGTAATCATCTCCTGTTTAAGCCGCACATACTTGAATTCTTCTGATATTTAGACTAACACTAATTGTATTTATGAAGACTGATCTAGATTACATTATATCAGGAGACAGACGTGTTGGTTAAGTCTTTACTCTTAAATCCTCCTTGATAAATTCCTCACATCTCCGGTTTTCTGGCTAGATGATTAGGGATTCATACGTAGTAAAGATGTAGATTTTTGCGAAGAATGTAGTATAAGATAAGTTAAGTTCTAATGATACACCCCATAAATGTTTAGTTAGATGATCCTTGACCATGTAGCTATGAAGATTGATCACAACCATCCAATAACGGGTTCAATTGTTAGAATAGTCAAATACATCGAGCGATGTAAAAAAAGCTCAAGTGATAGGGGCTACGTGATTATAAACCACCAAGTTATGATGTATAATGATTTGTTTAAAAAAAATACGAAAAAACAGAAAAAAGAAAAAGAAAAGAGAATTAGACATGATAGCAGTCGGATAGAGTTTGTATAATACTTTTCGTACCGAGTCTAGCTTAGCAAACCACACCAGCATGTATTTCTAGTAAATAATTACGACTAACACCTTCCACTTCATAACAAAATTAAAAAACAAGCACCAACCAAACCACCCAAATATACTCCCATCCGTTTTATGTCTTCTCCCCATTATGGGTTTAAACATTTCACACACTACGACCGCGGCATCACTACCCCTTTACGAAAGACCGGTCAGTTGAGTGAAATATAGTACGTGGGACTGAAATAGAGCGTTGTCTGGTGCCCGAGCGGTGCGAGATTTTAGACGTCATTCTACCGAAGCCTATATGTAACTACTCTATTATGCAAATAGACACGTAATGCTTTTGATTTTTTCTCATCGTTTCCATAACACATCCATGTTTATCAATTATTATTAACATCACATCCCCGAGAGCGAAAAGAGAGAATCCCCAAACCTACTTTTAGATTGGGATTCATGAGTGCCTAGTATGTTTAACTTTCTGTGTTTTCTTAAAAATAAACGAGGTACCTTATAATGATTGTGTTAGTAAAAACTTTTTAAAGGAGCTTCAGTAAGTTAAATGACCCCTGCTATAATTGTACTTCTCTTGCCTAAGTGATATAAGGAGGTCTTAAAACACCCATTTGCACTCATTAGGACAATCACAAATCCCCAAGTGTAGGGGTATTGATGAGAGCGTGTCATATTTATAAACAACTATTTCGGAGTCATTTAAAACCCCCTAAAAAATTAATGTAAAATTAAATGCCCAAATTATGTGCATACATCATTGTTTTCAAGGTTTTTTTAGCACTTGGATAGCACATTTGAGGAGGAAATACCACGTGACTTGTGCTCATGTTGCGGAGAAGAAACGGACAGAGATTAACAGACAATATCACACAAAAACCACTGATTTGAATATCTACACTTATATTCATCAACTCGTACGGTTAATAACACAACGTGGTAGTTACAGGCATAAAGTGACGCTGTCTATGTACAATCCATCTAGTGACGGCGTCAGAGCATTTAATGACGGCAGTCAGGACTTGGCCGACATAAAAGGATCTGAATACATCCACAGTAAGATCGACGACGTCAGGATTACAATCGATCGCCGTCGCTCAGCGATATCTCTATAATATAACTAAACCGACTTTTAGGGCGCTTAATAAATAATGTGTTAAGCTACTTGCATAAACTTATGGGAGACGAATCCAAGCTTTTGACAGCTAAATGTCGTTTTTTATGGGCCCAAAACCCTATTGTACTAACCTTGATGCATGTTTTAATTCAAGTAAGAGTAATACTATCATAATAATTCAATATGTCTATGTGTTCAGATTGATTTTATCCCTTTGCTTTCTTTATAACAGTCTGAGGCTAAACCCCTCCTTTTGTATTTGCTTATGATTACGAAATGATAGTCAGATAGTAGATCCTTTTACTGTTCTCTTGATGATGATTGTGCTCAGGTTTGAGGATTTTCTAGATAAACCAGCTTTATCTGTATCGCGTGTAGACAAGACTAGGGAAACGTGAGTGCGTAGAAAGGATACCATCACGGTTGAACAGTCTTCATAACACCACTTGCTCCACATTATACGGTTAGATCCCTCATAAGATATTTCACATAGCATTTAAATGTATCATCTTAGGAAGCCTTGTAATAGTCTTCATATCTTATTACTTTGTGCTTGCCCTAACAGAATATAAATATAGACGCGGGATTCGTGAAATCCGTTCATGCACCTAGGAAATACTACACATATCAATCACAAGTTGACAAGGCAACAGAATTAGAGAGAAGCAATCTCTATAAGTAATAGCACGTCTCTTAAGGGACGACAACTACACATTTAATTATCAATAAAGCATTTATCCACCATTAGATTGAGATATTAGTTATTAGTTAAAACAAATCAACCTCTACAAACACAATAAATTTACTTAAGCTTCATAAAAATATAAAAATACAAAAATAATCTTCTCCTCAAAAACAAGCACCCTAGAATTCCTGTTAGACCTGTGAAAATCAAGCCTTCCCAAAACTAATTCCCAATAGAAAACGAAAACAAACCCCCCGAGTCTGCCTATACTATTACTAACAACGGTTTAGGATACAAACCTGCCTAGGGATTAGTAAACATCTCTTCAAGAATCCCTTAACGAACAACCGCATCAATAAAAGCTTTCCACTATGGTGACGATTATATGAAGAAGGTTTAAAACTGACTAATCAACCGCTCTTGAAATTTATAAGAAATAACAATGGTAAATATAGTATGCACTTTGAACAAGTCTTTAATTGCTTTCAAAGCAAGCCCCAAAGAAATGGAATGACAAAACTTACCACTGCCTTGGTTGAAATAAAAAGCATGGCTTGACGCAAAGTAACATTTTACTACTCTCTATATATTCAAAGCGAAACTGATAAAGTTAAAATTGCATGTGCTTGTCTATGTGAGTATCGATAATTAGTTATCAATAGAAATGATCAATCAAAGAAGTGAATTCTACAAGTCTTTTTTTTAGCAGTGAGTTTTTGAGATTAAAGACTTAGGGTTGTTAAAAGTATTTTCTTGGAAAAAGTTATTATACATGATTAGGGTATTTGTATGACTTAAGGAAAAATAGTTTGGAGTTGTCTGCATTCAGTTTTGGGTTGCTTGCAGCTAAACCCATTTGCAACACCTTTACATGAAAACTGTAGAATTTTAAGTAGTCAGAGTCCTAAGAACAGACCTACAGATTATCAAAAGTTTGGTGGGTAAACATGATTTACTTGAACTCCTACTACGGCGCAGACATTCCATAGGTCTGTTCGACTTATTTTAAAGTCACACATGCACTCACCACTTAAAGTCTCAATTAAAAATTTCGTTTTAGATTTTGAGGTACTAAAAGAACTATCCTTGGGGGGGTCGAAACAGAATACAATCTTCTACAGAAAGAGATATGAAAACTTATGAGTTTTACACTGATACGAAATTAGTAAAAAGGTGTCTTGTAAACCAGGAAGTCTGTCTCAGTTTTATGTGAGTTTATTATTTTGGCAAGACTCTTGTCTCTTGGAAAGTAAGAAACAGGCAACCTTTTCAAGATCTTCAGCAAAGGTAGAATAAAAATAAAATTGGCAAATCTAATCTTACATCTCCCCAACATGTGAGATTAATTTGGATTGCCTAACATTGCTACAAAAAGTTTGAAAGTTACAAGTAAATATCCAATTAGTTCCTCTTTAGTCTGATAGTAAAAGATTCTGCAATACAGAATTGTAGACTAATCCTTGTCTTTCATGAAAAGACAAGACACTTTGAAATTGATGTACAAAAATGTGGAGGGAAAAAAATTTCCATTGGTATTCTAAAAACTAAAAGAGTATTCATACTTTAAATCAAATTGTAGATAATTTATAACTGGCAATATTAAAAACTGGAAAATGTTCTGCTGGTAAGATCTATGCAACAAAAATACAAAGGTTGTGCAGGTTCAGAACTTAGTGGACATGTTTTTCTAAATAAATTACTGAACATTTTTTAGTACTTGCAAGGTAGAAAGAGGTGTTGAATATAATCTGGTCTAAACTTAAAAATGTTTGTAGTGATGTTTTTCTAGTTTTTCACACTCTACAAGGGGACTACCTCTGTAATATTAATTAAAAGCTTGTATATGAAGAAGAAGACTTAAGCGTATAGAGTCTGTCGGTGTTATAAATCAAGATTGAAAGATGAAAGGGAACTTCTTGTGAAACTTAATGGCTATATAAAGGCTCTTCTAACGAGACGCTGGGGTTTCATTATCTCGAAGTCCATATCAATTTGAGTTTTCTCCTTAAACCAATCGTTTTCACTTGTGTATTCTGTTGATTCAATCTCTTTATTTGAATCATCAGTGTGTGAATTTGGTATTGCTGTACTGACTCACTTCTCTTTATTTGATTCGGATTATAAGATCATAGCAGTGTTACAATATATTTGTAATGTGAGAATCATATTAGCATCCAAGTATTATGGACTAATGTTAATCTTTTTGATAGGTTTGCGATTAGCCACTCAGTTAGGAGACAATCTCTTTGAGTTAGGCGAGTTTCTATTTTGAAAAATAATAACAGGGTGTGGCTCTATTGTATATCTAGGACCGTTTTTACTTATGAGCCTATTTGACTATCAATTGGTTCAACTTAATCATTTTGTCTCATAATTCTAGACAGAATGTCATCCACAAACAGTATCTTTTCTTTTTTTAAAAAAAAATAAAAAAAAAAAAAAAAAAAAAAAAAAAAAAATAAAAAAAATAAAAAAAAAAAAAAACACAAAAAAAATAAATTAAAAAAAAAAAAAAAATTTAATAAATTTAAAAACCCCAAAACAAAATATAAATAAAAAGACAAAAAAAATAAAACCATTGTTAAGATAATTATCTATAGATAAAATAAAATAAAAAATTAAACTACATATTTTAATACTAATATAAAATAAAAAACAAACAAAAAAAAAAAAGCGTAAAAAAAATAAAAAAAATAAAAAAAACAAAAAAAAAAAAAAAAAAAACCATACAAACCACCGACCCCAAACCCACCCCCCCCGAACCGCCTACCCCCCCCCACACCCACTACCCTGCCCCCCCCCCCACCCCCCTCCCTCCTCCACCACCCTTGGTTATCCCCCCCCCCCTCCCCCCCCTATCCCCAGCACCCGATCCCCACCCCACCCCCCCCCACCTGCCACCCCACTCCCCTCCCCCCCAACCCTCCCACCACCTCCCCCCCCCCCCCCCCCAACACCCCAATCCACTCACCCCAACAACCTCTAACCCACAATCCCCCCCCTCTAACTCCCCACCCCCCACGCCATTCACCGCGCCCCTCCACCCCCCAGACTCCTCCCTCCCCCAAACTCCTACCCCCCACCGTCCCCCCCCCCCCCCCCCCCCCCCCCCCTCTCCGTCCCAACCCCCCTCCCCCTCCCCCCCCCCCCCCCACACCAAAAAAAACACAACAACACCCCTCTAATCCCCCCCCTTTACTTACACTACCTTACACACCCTCCCTGCCAACCTCATTAACCCCTCCCCGCCCCCCCCACACTCCAAATCTACCCCCACCCCCACCCTCCTCCCCCCCCGCCCCAACCATCCATTCCACTCCCCCACCCTCCCCCGTCGTCCCCCCCCTCCCTACCCGCCCCTCAGACCATGTAGCCACAAATCCCCCCTCTGCTTCTGGCAACGTTTCATCCTCGACAGCCAAAATATTCGGCCTTCGCCCCTCATACCATAAATCAAACCTGAATGCCCCTCTACCGTTCATCAACTTGCACCTATACCGCTGTCGCGCATCGCCGCACTCGCCGATTCCCACCCAAACAAAAAATTCCTAATACTTGTGTCCGCACTGAGCTACAGCTCATGAGCCCCCTCTACTCACCACTAGTCCTCCCCAGTATTACCAGCTCAGTGTACCCTCTCAGCAAGTATAACGGAACCGTTATCGTCAACCGCTAACAAATTTAATGTTTCAACCACAAATTCAACCCCCCCCCCACCAGCCGGTATACCACGAGCCTCTCCGCGAACCCCTCTCCCCTACCAGATCACCGTGAACGCTCACACGCCTCACAAGCTTAATCCTTAGTTCACCACCAAAAACCCCCCCGGCAACCAAATAACAAAACCCCCAATCCACCCACATACTCTCATATCCATCTTCCCCCACAAGTCCCGTTCACACTCAGCCCCTACCCCCCCCACAAAAGCCAAGTGATGTCAATCTAACAATTCCGACCACTGCATACGCCCTAATGAAACGTCACACGCCACAAAGCACATAGGCCAGAAAAACCCCCCGTCTCAGTATGAATACCATCCATTCAAAATTAATCCCAAAACTCAAAAATGATGACTAGAATCTTATACACAACCCCAAAGATAGTCATAAAACAACCTTGCTAAAAATATATGAAGCAAACATGATAAATTTAAAATGCATAACCACGTACATAATATGAAAGGACATTATAAGAGACAAATCACAAATTAAAATGGTGATACTTAGATAATCACATCATCACGTGTAAATAATCCAGTTAAAGCAATAAAAATAGATCATTCTTGTTTCAACAATATGAACAAAACATGATTCCCGAAGAGGTAATCAATATATAAAACTATATGCTAAAAAAACCCAATAATATACAGAACATAAAAACACAAGAAGAATGAATTTTCCTACCAAGCAATTGTGTTAGGAAGTATATTACGTTAGGTGCATATGTGCCTCATAAAAAGTGCGCGCAAAAGACACGGCAATTGGAAGAATCAAAGGAATCTAACAACTCCTTTCACGTTGATGAACTTATTGGGAAAATTTCTAAAAGTCAAGATGGAAGAAGTAAATCAAGAAAACTTCGAAACCGCAAAAAATAAAAGCGAACAAAGTAGATCTATTGCCTTGAAAGCTAGAAAGGAATCTAGTGATGAAGATAGTTCAACCTCCGATAGTGAAGATGAAGAATACGCCATGGCCGTAAGAAACTTCAAGAAATTCTTCAAAAGACAAGGACGATTCGTAAAACAACCATATGAAGAAAGAAGATCATTCCAAAGAAATAAAGATGACAAAAATAAGACAAGTGAAAGAAAATGTTTCAAGTGTGGAGATCCAAATCATCTCATCGAAGAATGTCCGAAACAATTATATATCATAATCAAGGCGTTCATGGAGGAGCTTTGGAGTGATAGCAGACGATGATGAAGAGGAGAAGACAAAGGACGAAAAGTATCTTATGGCTAAAGATTCCAATGAGGTACTTTCCGAAACCGAATATTTTAGTGATAATCAATCATCACTAGACGAAAATGACATAGATAATGAATATAGTAGACTATGCAAACTAGGATTAAAAGTCATGGCTAAAAATAAAACTCTAAAACAAGCTAAAATAAAATTAGAAAATGAAGTACTAGAATTAAAAGATAAACTATCTAGGCTAGAAAAAGGTAAGGGAAGTAATTGAAGAATGCAAATTATGTCATGAACTTAAGTTTGAAAATGAGGAACTTAGAAAAGAAATATCTAGGCTAAATCATTTTTAAAGATAGAATCATTTCACTTAAGAAAATAATAAGTTCTCAAAAACCTTCCGGAGATAAAACCGGTTTGGGATTTAATTTTACCAAAGGATCACCTAGCGAAACCAAACAAGTAAAATTTGTAAGAGCTCAAGAAGTCGAGTCAAAAGAAAAATTGATGGAATCAAACCCAAACTCAAAACCAAAATTTATACTTATAAACAACACCAAAATCCCTATTGCAAGTGATGATGAGGTAAAACATTTTTACAAACCTTCTTTAAAACCCGGAGTCGGATTTACTAAACCCACAATAAGGTCTAAAACACCTCCTCCGAGAAGAAAAGAAAATCCTCATCCTCGTTCCAAAACACCTCAACCTAGAGAGACGGGGGGGGGTCTATAGGATGGTAACCTAAATATACCCTAACACTAATCACACAAAGTGGAATCGTCCAACAACCAACAAAATTTCACTCAATATGCAAGTTCACACCATGTATGTGCCAAAACCCAAATGCAACAATAGATGAGTAAACAATAACTTTGGATACATGAAACGTTAGGGACCAAATGACTAAGTCATCACAATATTTGAAGTGGTATGTTATCCACTGAACATTCTCATTTCTTGTCTACGGACTATAAAAAATTCAGATAAGGTTCCCAAGAACCCATATCAAAGTAACCTTCTGAAACATTAACGAAAGACTATTCTAAAGTCTAAGGTACGTCCTCACTTATCATAATCGTAGAAATATAGATTAACAAGTAAATGTCCTATGAGTTACAATCATAAAGTAGTATAATTAGTTTCTTAAAAAAAATAGTGTCATCTCTAGAAATACAATATGTTGGTTTTATAAAGCTTTGAAGATATAGTTCTTTAATGAACTACTCATTCGTTTAGATTTATATAATCCAATACGTCACAAGAATGGAAATCTCTATCACGGAGATGAATAAGAGCAAGCTAGTGTTAACAATTAACATAATTTAGGATTGTCCACGCAACGATCATAGACACACTATGGATGAAACAAACTCTCTTCGACTTCAACAATCGTCTCGAATCCATGTCAACCATCGTCTACATCCATCGGAATCAATTTTCTTTTTACATATTCTTCAACTGACATTCTTGCAATCATAGTATTTCTTTATCCATTGCTCGTCTTATCTCAATCGAATCAATTAATATTTCTTTTCGAAGAAATTAATTCTCCTCCTATGCAAGAAAACTCATTTCTAAAATCGCCTCTCAAATTGACGCATTGATTAACTCATCAAATAAGTCAAAGGAAATTTTTTAAATTAAACAAAGGATTAATTAAAAAATAGTCAATATACATTCACATCAAAACTGGCCAAAAATCGAAATGAATTTTATTTTTCCAGAGGGCGCCCCTTTAAAATAGGGACCGGCATAGTTAAAGTAGGGCGGCCCCCTTAATTATTTAAGGGGCCGGCCACTGGAAAAATAAACACTCCCCATACAGACGATTTTTCTTATACCCAAACACCATTATTCCTCATTTTCTATTTCTTTTTCTTCCTCCTCCACCTGCTGTAAACGAAACCTCTCACTATCACCTTCAAATCATACCTCAAATCACCAAATTAACTAAATTTCGCAAGGGGAAATCACTAACAATCATCAACCACACTATATTAAGTTTGCATCATTGCCTTTCATTTGATTTCATCCAATTTTGCTCTCAATCAAAATTGGATGTTCTTCATCATTTTCATATTTTTTCATTTTGTTTTAGGATTTCCATAACTATAATGATACCCGTAGTCATAGGAACACTACATTCTTGATAGAATTGAATCAAAACCTAATTGAGTTACAAAATTATTTTGGTTTGAAAATCTCATAAATATACATACATAATTTTCTAATCTTAAAAACAAGGAAAAGTTTATACATTGTTATTCATGCCAAAAAACATGTTTAAAACAACATTTTATTTTGCCCATCAAAAACATACATTTACTAAAGTTGTGAATGCTTTACGAATTCATAGAAAATGTATTATAAAATTAAAGGGGTGTTTGGTTCGTTTCTTAGGATCATTTTTTAGAATCGAAATAACCACCACCATAATTTTGTCACTTGTATAAACACTTAACTAGCTTGTATAAGTCCATAAAGATTATATCGATATCATATATATGTTGATAATATTTTGTGATTGGTAAAAAATAAAGGGCGTTTGGCATATACCTATTAAGAACAAGATTTTAATAAAAACAAACCCAACTTAGCTTTTGTCAAGTTAAAAATAATAAACATCTACCTTGTCAACACGATTATACTCGACTTTAGTTATTGACAACTAAACTAATTTTGTTAATAAGGGAGTGTTTGGTTTATGAACTGTGTTGAAATATATTAACTAATATATAATCTTCCACATCATAAGATTAATTCAAAAAAAATTTAAGGTACAAATGGATCACTTCTTAGTTTTTATTTATTTTTTTTGGTGGAAGTAATCCTGTGTCTAGCATTGTCATTAAACTAAAATTCCATTTTATTTAGTATAATTTTTTTACATTTTATGTTGTTGATAACTTGTTTAGATACAAAATGCCAAAAGAGCTACTTCCACGATTATACCTACTAAATCCTACATCCCTAAAGTTTCCAAAATCCCCAGGCATCACCCCTATACAACCATTAGCCAAATCTACAAATCAATTGAAAAACGCAACATTCACAAAGGACGTTTTGATGATCAGCCTACAACAAATCCAACATCATCGAGCGTCTCTTTTTTTTCACAAACATTCGCTTCGAGTATTGTCTTTAAAATCACACGACCGATTGTACCAAGATTCATGATCTTGATTTCTATAATCAAGTCACGGTTCAAACCGATGATATGTCTATCTTGGTCATCTCCATTATGAATCCACATAATTCAAACTCTCACTACGTTGCCCAATTCGTCAAATTCCTCAAAATTCCCTTACAATGGTCAAGCGGGTTCAACCAACGCGGGGACTTGGATCTCTTGATATTCTCAAGAAACGAGGGACCAATATAACACCTGACACAACCAACTCCCACGATAAACGTAACGACTTCTTGAATTGGAACGTGTCATGGTAGACCGTACCATTAAAAGTCAAACCGTCACCCTCACTTCAAATCAAATCCTCACTAAATGAACTAACCTCGACATAAAGCAAATGGAAATAACTCATTCGAGAGAATGTGTTCGACTAGAGGACATCCGGACCATCTCCCCGCATTGTCTTGCTCACATTTTTGTAATTGTGTGTTGTTGCCTAAGAGGAACATAGTACAAACTTGCTTACTTCTTTGTCAAACGAATCGAATGTGCTAGAGCAAATCCAACCGCCAATCTTCCATACGGTATGTTCTTGACTCGTCTTTATCGTCACATCATGGAAGTATATCCTCATCTCGACAATGGCATTTATGACATTGTTGATCGAGTCATGCGTCCTCTTGCTCTTAAACAAACTCGGAGACCTCGAAGTGATCGTGGCAAGGCACGCCATTCCGTCTCATCCTCATCTTCTCATCATCACGGCACGTCATCTCATCAACATGATGATGATGATGTCGAAACTTCTCGTGCAAGTACTCCATCTCCTACCACCTATCTTAACTCTCTTAATCCACTCAACTACCAAAACTACGAAATGCCTTCCGCTTCCGAACAAACCGATGAAACTCTCCCTTGATACGACAACCCCAGACCTGCTCAACAAACGCAAGAAATGCATAAGGAAATGCGCGAAGGTTTCAAGTCATTTGGAAAGGCACTAAAAGGAGTGTTTAGCAAGAAGAAGAAATGAAGACATAGGAGCAGGAGTGAACCCGATGGTCTTTAATGAGTTTAAGACAGTTTTTAACTTGATTATGTTAAGTTAATAACAACTTGAGTGATGATCATCCAATAATTCAGAAAAGACTTATATGTTGGGTTTCTTTAGGTACTTATTTGCTAGATGCCTTAAACCTTGTTGTTTTATTAAATAACTAGTTATGCATTATTGGATTCAATGATTTAAATGAGTTAATTATAGTAAATAAGATTGAATATGCTTATAAAACTATATATGGCATGAGCTGTCAAAAAACCACCAAAACAAAAATACCCTCACAAAAATCCTGAGAAAAATAGTTTTTCTGTGAAAAATGGGACTAACATAGGTGCGACACCCCCTTAATTCATAAGGGCCGCCCCCTTAATTTTAAGGGGACCGCCCTTAGCCCTTCACGGGTAAAACAGTATTTTCACTGCTTTTTGCCTTCATATACTATTATAAAGCTATCTTTACCCAGAATGCTTTGAACATCATTTGGAATTCCCTAAACATATCAATCTTCATTCCCATTTCAAACAAAAAATCTTCGCATAAATTTTCCCTCGCAAATCATAACACCAATTCACCCATCTCCTTCACTCATCACAACCACCATACACATTCATAGACCTCCACTAGAAGCTTCTATTTCTCAAAGGTCCCAAAGAACAAAAATCAACTATCTAATATCCACCAAAATATTGTTTGTGGATTTAAAACCCAAGATGACAACAAAAACTCCATCAACCCAAACTTCTAAAACCATCTCCTAGTGCTCCTACGTGTTCCCTCCAAAACACCATCCAAACCAAAAGACACTCTTCAACGAGCACATCTTCAATTTAGTACATACCCATCACCAACATCATCAACACAACCTCAACCAAATGGTTACTTGAACCCAAATGAGTAACATAAGCTAGAAACTAGCTTTGGTGTGTTGTTTCTCTCTTGTGATGCCGCGGCTAAGAAAAGAGAAAAGAAAGGCCATGTGGCCAACTTGGTGGCTAAGATATGATATAGAGGTGCTTTTAAGCTGCTATATGATGTAGTAGTGAGGTCATAGAGGTGCTTGATCACATGGTTGATTAATAAATGGGTCAAAATAAGCCAAAGATAGGTCGCGGGTTCATAAGGCTTGTTTAGGGTTTCTAAGCTTCCAATTCGAGTACACTTGATCACTAATGATAGATTATGGATTTCAAGACTTGTATTAAGAGTTATTAACAAGATTTGATTGGTGTTCTAGGTTTAAAATGAGGGAAATAAGTAAACGGGTAGTGTTTTACAATTAGGGCACGTTTAGGGTTTCTTGGATTTAATTCATGTATAATTGAGATGAAATGATGAAATAATGATAGAATATGATTGATAATGTTGTAAATTAAGTTATTACAACTTATTTGAGTGGTGATTAAGGTTTAAAATGGATAAAAATCAAGAAACGGGTCATGGTTTACTATTTAGCTCAGATTAGGGTTTAGGGTTTTGAATTAGGGTTAAAATATGTGTGAGAGCTTATGAGTAGAATAATTAGGGTTTATACATTTTATATTGAGTGAAGTAGCTTGTACAAAAGTGGTGGTGAAGAAACTAGAATGAAAACAGAGGTAAAACAGCTATTTTAGATGTCATGCTTAATGACTTATATATTATACTTTTAAAAACTTGCACTTTGACTTGGAGGGAGTTTATATTTCAAATGAGATGTTATATTACTTGTACATATGCTTTGGTAACTTGTACATTCACTTTAGATATTAATCTTTCATGGAATTAGGGTTTTAGAGGTATACGATAACGGTTTAAAGCCCGTTTTGATATAACGTTGCAAATGGTACATTATATGAGTAATGTACTTTATAAAAATGATATTAAGATATTGACTTGACATGTTATGATGTTTGCTTGACATATATGTAGATAGGATTGCCATAGGTAGGTTGCGTGAGCTTGTTAACTTTAGAAACGTAAACTATGTTATATAATGGAATAGAATGAAACAAAATTTTATTACCATGAAAAAGTAGTACTTAACATAGTAAGTAGATATTACATTGATGAAAATTATGGGTTGTTATATAAATAAAGGTTAAGGGATTCATTGTTTGATACACCTTGAAAACCTAATCTGTAACACCCCCAAATCTGGGTCGCAGCGGAATGTTGAATATCTGATGGCGTTACATTTATGGCTTAATAGCACAAGATATAAGAACGACCACTAAACGTGTCGTTTGAAAAGATACATTGGATTAACAAAATACTTGTTTGTTACATAAGCCCATGGCTTCAAATTGTTCAACAATATATGTAAAGATTCCGGTTTATAACAATTGTCCCCAAAATGTAACAAGACCCCAAATCTTTAATGTTGACTCTTCAATTATTGACTTCCAATGTATCATCGCACCTCGTGCCTTATTGACCTGAAAAACATGCTTAAAACGTCAACATAATGTTGGTGAATTCATAGGTTTATGTAAATCATTTGTAGGACCGCAAGATTTCCAAGTGTATAACAGATGCAAACATCATAAAAAGGTGATTACGTTTTCCTAAGCTCATGACACTAAAGCTCGACGTATATGAATGCAAATAAATTTGCCAACAAGTGTCCGTGAATGATGTTCTAACCCTGCAACATCCCAAATTCGACATGATATGCGTTCGTTCCCGGTGATAGCTAGTCACTCGAATGGGGATTGTCAATCCCTAATAGATCTATTCATAACATTCGCGCCCACATAATGCAATTCCCAATTACATCTATGCAATTAACAGTTCATGATGATGTACAGAATGGGTTATAGTTACTCAGGCAAACACGTAATCATAGTATAAAATGTACACTTATGTCCAATTTGTAAAACAAAGCATGTTCTCACCCCAACGATGTAAATCATTTAAATAATTGTAAAACATGGGGCTATGAACTCACCTTAGCAGGTAGTTCTCCGAATGATAATAAATATCCAAGTAAGCAATGAATCACACCGTCAAATACCTAAGTAAATACGGTGAAGTCTTAGTCTACACATTTAGGCTAACGACTCATTGTATAAACTAAATTCCATTTCAAGTTTATATATACTATTATCACATGTGTGGTGGTGCACCTGATTATTGTAATTATAATTTTGATGGTTCTCGGGAAACGTGAAATCATTGTTAATAAATATACTTATTTATTAAGTCGTTAATTAAACCCGTTTAATGTCTGAATATCTTAATATTCGACCGATTCGTTAGGTGTTTTATTAATTCACTTTTGTTCACAAATATACCCTTAAGTTTCTAGATACTACACTTTAGTCCCTAGGTTTATAAAATATAAACATTTACACTTTAAACCCTTTAGTTTTGATAATTACATAATTAGTCCTTTAAGTTTACAAAAATGTAATTTAGGTCTTTATAGTTACACTTCAGTCCCTGAGTTTCAAAATATTTCAAAAACAGTCCCTGGAGTTATCACAATTCGAAAATGACAATTTAATCCCTTGAGTTTTGAAATTTACATTTTTAGCCCCTTTATTTGCAAAAATTGCATTTTAGCTCCAATTTAATCCCAACGAGTGGCATTTGGCTTTATTTAGTCCAAATAAGCCAACAAAACTGTTTCGGCTTAAAAATAAGCATTTCGAGCTTATTTTTGGCTTAACGGGCCTTGTTGGGCCCGTTAAGGCCCGTTTAATGTTTGAAAGATCCGTTATGGTTTTAATAAGTTCAAAGGTCCTCAATAAGCTCAGTGGGGCCTGATAAGCTGTAAATAAGCTCGGGGAGCTTATTGTAGCTTATTTCGAGCCTATTGGGCTCGCAAGCCCAACAACTCGACCCGATAAGTACCTTAAGAGTTTCTTAGGCATTTTAGCAAATTTTCTATTCGTCTTAATTCCATTTAATCTGTTTCGTTGGTCAGCTTATCAAATAAGCCAATAAGCTCTCGGCATTGGGCTTGTTGAGCCCATTTAAGGCCCGAATGGGTTTTCAAAGCTTTTGGTTTGGTCCATTTGGGTCCATTAACTATTTCAAGGTCCATTAAGCACATTTAGCCTATAAGAGTATCTTAATAAGCTGTCTTGGGCTTATTATGAGCTTATTGCTCGTATAGGGCTCGTTAATGGGCTAACGAGCCCATTAAGGGTTTCGTTTGGTTTCGAAAGACAAGTTAAGGTCCAAGTTTATTATTTAAATACTCTCAACTCATATTCAAACTCGTATAGCTTATAAATAAGCCGTGGCTTATTTCGCGAGCTCGTTGGGCCTGTTGGGCCTCCAACCGTGGACCGTTAAACCCATTAAGACCCGAAATTAGCTCCTTTGTTCTAACAACTTGGTCTCTAGGTCGTGACATACCATCTTGGTACTAGTTAACGTTTTTAATTCGATGTTCGTTACATGCACTCGTCTAAAAGGTCGTTGTAGGTGTTCCCAAGGCTAATGGTTACGTTTTTAGAAAGTGTTTACGTATAGGATTTATGTACGCCAAGTATACGCGATAGATTTCAAGTTGGTATCTATCTTTGCATTTCAAATGAATTGTTAGGCCTTTATACGATAGTTAGTCATGTTTTAATTACCCTAGCACCACACAAGTTCGTATTGTATAACATATATTGGTGCGTGAACCATGCATGAGTCGAAACATGCATGTTTTACGTACCCGTGAGTATTTAACTCAAGTTTTAACGCGACATAGAAATTTATCAAGGATATACGAATTACAAATGATGTAAAAGACTTAGTAGCGACTTACAAAGGTCCTAAGATTTTGGTTCGTGGTTTGCGTAGTGAGTTCAACCCGTATACACCCAACGTGTATAAATATAAGCTCCAAAGCTTATAACCCAACTTCCTTAGCTCTTATTCGTGATCTTAAAGCACCTTGTGTTCTTGGAATTGAAATGTGGGTTCGAATAAGGTTCGGTTACAATGTATGCCGAATGAAACCAAGGAGTAAGTGGGTAATGTTTATACTTGAGAGAGTTTAAGGTGATAAGGAAGAGTGTCAAGTAAATTAGTGGGTCTTATTTATAGACAATGAGGCTAGTTACTCTTCCTAGTTCTCCCTTAACCAAAATCGTGCCCTAATGAGATGGTTTCATGGGTTTTTAGTTAATCACCCATGGTTTTGTTAATATACCACTAAGTACAAGCTTTAATGAGCCTCAAGATGTACAAGATTTACTTAGCTAGTGAAATCTTTAGGTTTTGTGGGTTGGGGCTTGGTTAACCGCGGCATAAGAAGGCAAGAAACAAAAGAAATGGTTATTAACCTTTGGTTAATAATCTAGTGGGAGACACAAGGACATTTCCTTAATTATCCTTGAATTGTACAAGATTGCTTAAGATTTTAGATCATGGTTTGTGTGTTCTCTTAATTTGCCGCGCCTAGGAGGATCAAGGAAACAAAAGGATTACTATCCAATGGTTAACAAGCTAGTAGGAGACCATTAGGACTAGCATTTATGAGGATTAGAATGTACATGTACTTGTTAAGATCATTAGAGGATTTCTTTGCTAGATAAATCGCTTAGGACGATTCTTGTGAGCTTTACTTAGCCAAATTCGGCTAACTTGTGTTATTAACACAAGTTTTGGTCAAGTTTTGTGTTTAGGCATTTAAAATGGGTATTGGTTTGAGTCTAGGTAAGTCTAGGTATTTTTGTGGTGCGTCTAAGTGCATTTTATTGCCAAACGTAAGCCATTTATGTGACCAATAAAAATAAAATGAGCAAAGCCAATAATTATTGTCCTAATAATTACTAGACACTTACTTAACATAAACTATAATTTATTTGGTGACCATTTACGTTATGTGATTATTTCTAGTCTTCGCGATTTAGCTTAAAAGAAAGATTAAAAGTAAACCCGTATCGGACTAAAATAAATAGTGATCATTAATAGTGTCGTACAATGACATGAAAATGAGAAATGTTACAAAAATCTTCAAGGTTGTAAACCCTAGTACTAAGTTAAGAGTACTCGTATTATTAATCTAATAATATTGGAGCGTTTGGTCATATCTTTGTTGTTCAAGATTACTGTTTCATTGATTTTACTTCTAGAGTATTAAGGTGTAGATTCTGCATACACTTTAATATACATACAAAGTTTCTACAAGAAGTTATTTTACATTTATCCAAGGTAATTTAACCTTAGACAACCTAAGGAATCGATCTAGGTTTGGGATCAACACACTATTTCCATATCATGAAACATTAATTACTAGCGAGTAAACGCAAATATTGTGGATAGATCTATTGGGGGTGACGACTCCCATTGGTATACCCATTCATGGGGTAACTAAACGCACTATATTTGACTTAATGGGTAACCTTGGCAAGTTACCTTTCCACGGGGACATTTGCTCCTCAACCAATGTCACTGCGGTGATTTCCATGTTAACGTATTGATATTATGAGCTTAGGGCAATAATACTACTTTTCATGATAATTGTATGTGTTGCAATTATTACCACTTATGATAACTTGTATTCGATTATTACTATGATAATTGTAAATGCAATTGCAATTATTACTATTTATGGGTGTATAACAATGTAACCCACTGTCTATGGTGACTTGTATTCAACTATTTATCATAAACCTATGAATTTCACTCAACCTTTGTGTTGACCCTTTTAGCATGTTTATCTCAGGTAATTTAGTAACCTATGGCATGGAGTGGCATTGGACTTGAGGACGTCTAAACTTGTTATCATTCAAACTTTATGTTTTCATGTAGATTTTGGGACCTTTGTTTTTGTAAAACTCTTATTATATTGAATGATAACTAAATTTTCTAAAACGTCTCTTTATGAGTCGTTTTCTATGATTATATCTGTTGATCCATGAAGTAATACCCCAGATTAGCTTCCGCTGCTATATGTCAAAAATGGGGGGTGTTATAGATTGGTATCAGAGCCAGGTTATAGAGAACAAGGGTAAAACCTAAACTATAACTACTTTTTACATCCAAGAAAGTCCTCCATGCCACTGCAGTTTCTAGAATAGTATGTGTAAGAAATTTCCATGGCAGATAATACACTACTATTATATTATATAAAAATAACTTATGTTATTTCCAATGAGTTGTTATATAGTCATGTCTTCTCCCCCCCTCCCCATCCTATTATTATCCTATCTGATTCTAATGTTGAGGATACTTTTTCCTCTACACACTCTCCTAACAACATCCCGGATTCACCAGACTATTTCCCAACCTCACCGGGAAACACCTCTCCTAACTTTTCAAATGATTTAACTAAAGGATCTTTTAGCCTCGCTAGCCCTCTCACTTTTTTATGATGACCCATATATAAATGTCATGCAAGCATATGATGCTACTGATAATGAATTACCATAAGCTCCTATTGCTCCACCGACTATTTTGCCTCTATCTCTAGTGTTATCACTATCACCAATGTTTGATTCCCGACATTTATTTCCTCTCGAGAAGATTTCACCCCCTAAAGACGCTGAGACACTTGTTGAATCACCCATTCCAATATCTCCAACTTCATCAGTAGGATCTTCATCACCGGCTAGGTCAACTACACCACCACCAGACTATCCCTTTGATAAGTCTATCTTAGATAACTCATTATGGATCATACCGCAACCACTAGGAAGTAAACCAGTCCTCGAGAAACCTAATAAGTCAGATGCTTGTTAGAGTGTTCATCTCTGGAAGTCTTAGATTCCAAAATTTTCTGTTCTATCCTGCAATGTAATATTAAAGAATGATCACAAGTCTTTGTATTATAATTTTCATACCTTAACTTGTGATATGACTATATCGTTTTATGGATTCTTATTCTGTGTTGTCTTGTATATGTTGATAGATGCCTCCCAAGAGAACATCAACATCTGCAGCACCAGCTATGACTCAGGCTGCCATCCAGCAACTAGTTGCTAATAGTGTTGCTGTTGCTCTAGAAGCACAAGCTACAACCATGGCAAGTACTGACAATCTAAATAGGAATACTAGACCAAGAGAAACTCATGTAGCAAGCAAATGCACTTACAAGGAGTTTATAAGTTGCCAACCTTTCTACTTCAATGATACGGAAGGAGCTGTTGGTCTCATTCGTTGGTTTGAACAAACTGAATCGGTATTTTCTCGTAGCAAGTGTACCGAGGACTGAAAAGTGAAATTTGCTACTGGTACTCTCACTGAGGATGCCTTGTCCTGGTGGAATTCCTATGCCAAACCTATTGGAATAGAGCAAGCCGACAATATAGCCTGGACTGAATTGAAAAGGCTCTTGACCAATAAGTATTGCTCTCGAACTGAAGTCAAGAAAATGGAAGACGAATTTTACAACTTGGTTGTAAAAGGAGATGATCTTAAGACTTACGTTAGAAGATTTCAGGAATTAGCAGTCTTATGCCCAAACATGGTGCCAAATTCTGAGAAACTTATGGAAGCTTTCATCAGAGGATTGCCCCAAAGCATTGAAGGATCAAATAATAGTTCACAGACTAATGGATCAAATAATAAAGCATGATTTTGTGCAAGAAACCAATGATCATAAACGAAAGTTTGAAGACAGAAGAAACACCATCGACAACAACAACTACCCCAAATATCGTAACAACAATAACCACTCCAACAATCGCAACAACGACAACT
>BQNB010012852.1:0-13821 GCA_026074375.1 Tanacetum coccineum
TAGATCATAACTTCTAAACCGCTAAAAGTTAACTCACGCCGTCAGCACCATTGGTTTAGTAATTAAATTTCGAAAGAAATATATCAAAATCATTGTCGTAGCCCTGAATACTCGTCGTGATGCGCCAAAACAAGACGTCGTGTTTCGAACAACATTGACTCACTGTTTTGCTTATAATTCTCAAACTACTTAGAGTTATCGGATAGCATTAGTGGTCGTGGATTCATAATCATATTTTGAAGAAAATCATACCAAAGTCGATACCTCCACCAACCAAACACTCCTCATGCGCCCTTATAAGCTCCCAAAGTTGTAAAAAATCACTCTTTTTCGAATTATGCGAATGGTACATATTAAATCTTGATTTGTTTTTATGTGAGATTCACTCACATCCAATGTACCTAAGTGATTTTTTCTAATTTAAAACAAACAATTAATGATATGAATATATGTAATTATGAGAAGACATACCAACAACTACACCAAGTTGACCGAGTTGACACTTTAAATGGTACCGATAAATGAAGTATAACACCTACGGGTTTCAATGTTCAATAGATTTACTCTTTTATATGTCAGCTAGTGCTATTCCACATCTTAGATTAATTTACACATGATATCTTGCTTTTGTATATTTATCAACATCAAACAATTACGGCCCATGGCGTTGGGGCTCACGTTGCCACAGCAACGCTGCAACGCCCAAATATTCTTTTCTTTTTTCTTTTCGTTTTTTAATGGTTTGTGGTGTGTGTGCATTAACTGTGTGTGTGAAGTGTGTGAAGTGTGTGTGTGTTGCAGGTATGTCCGACGTTAAAGAAGAAGACGAAGGTATGTAGGTTTAGTTGTGGGCTTCTTTTTTTTTTTAAGTTTTAAGTGGGCTTTTTCTTTTAAAGTGGGCTTTTTATTTTATATATATTAATTTGTTTAAAGTAATTAGTTTTAAATGTATGAAAAATAATTTGTTTAAAAAAAAGAGAAAAATGGTGGGTCCCAAAAAGGTGGTGTTATTGGGTGTTATGATTAGAGGAGTATTTTTGTGTATTGATATTGAAATGTTAAAGCTGATGTTGCGCTGAGGCGGCAACACTTTTTTGGTGTTATGGTGTTATGACACGACGTTATTGCTCCTTTTTTATTTAGTACTATTTGCCTTACACAGTTTCTTTAAAAATAATAAGGACTTTTTATAGTTTGGTATTTATCACGCACTTTTAGGGCCTGAGATGCTTGAAGAATCTTTTCCATTCTTCGGTTATGTATGGAAAGAGATATGGCTTAAATAGTATTTTAGGGATAAGAAATAAACTAACCAAACCATGGATAAATCCAAGCGAACTTTTTATATAGTTGTGACTTTATCCTTGTTAGTGCTGTCTATAATGATAGATGAATCAAAAAATTTCAATTGGTATTTTTTTATCTCCTATTTTGCAAAAAAAGGAAGTAAGGGATTCTAGCCGATTGAAAGGATCTTCTGATCAATCCAGAGATCATTTTGATTCCATTAGTAATGAGGATTCAGAATATCACACATTGATCAATCAGAGGTTAATCGTACTCTGACAACTTTACGTAAGGCAGAGTTTGGTTTTTTGGGGTGATAGTGGAAAAGTTAACAGATAAGTCACCCTTACTGCCACTCTACAGAACCGTACATTATCATTCTCCATTTCATAATGGAAATGTATGTGTATAAGAAACAGTATATTGATAAAAAAATTCCAAAATCAAAAGAGCGATTAGGTTGAAAAAAGTAAAGGATTTATAATCATCTTGTTATCGAATTGAGTATGATTGTATGTGTGATAGCATCTACTATACCAGGAATATCAATGATTCCGGGTCTTCCATCTTGCAAATAAGGCATATCTTGTCTAGGCAAAATTTTTGAAATGATCCCTTATTTCCATGTCTTCGAGCTACTTTATCGCCTACTTTGATTTTACGTTTTTGTAAAATATATACACAAATACTTTCTGTTTTCTCTGTCTCATCTGTCTTAGAACTCTGGACCCATCTCACATCAATAACCCGACCCCTACCGAATTTATGGTTGGCTTAGTTGGACTACTACATTGAAGTATCTAGGCTCCGTTTAAAAAAACCAAGTGGTAAGCAAAAAGAAAATAATGTTATTTTCTTTGTCTGATTATCTATTTGACCGTATTAAATAAATAAATTATAATATTAGAAACTGTTTATCCCAAGATTGATTGATTAATCATGATGACTTGAAGCGGGTTCAAAAGATCTACTTTATGAAGCTACAGCTCTAAGAATTTGCAATGTGACAAGCCTCTAATGTCTTTAAAAGATAATTCAATGAAGGCATGTCATAGAAAAAAATGGGTCTGGTATTTTTGCATTTTCGTTTGATGCTTTAAATTTCTGATACAAATTTTTCCATTTTTTTGAATATAACCTTTGGATCAATTTTGTTAAAGAAAACCATGTCATGCAACGACTGAGATTTAACAAATTTTGACATTGAAACATCTTTCTCATTATCAATGTCTTGTCATATAAGTTTTAGGTTTTTGAGACAGCCCTATGAGTAGGGGCCATAACTTGACACTGCAAAGTGCAAACTGTAATGTTATTTATTACCCATTATATTTACCAAGTTTTACCCTCCCTTTTAACCTTGGTTGGCTGGTTAGGAAATTTATTGAAGTTACATGTTTCATTTTTTTTACTTGACTTGCTCATGCATGCCCATGCAACTGCACGCACGTCTAATATGTCACCATTGATTGATCCTGTAAAATAGTTGGAGAATAACTGGAACTTCAGAAAGACACTTTTATCATTAGAAATAAGCCTCGAAACAAGCTGAGCTTGAGCTCAAACTTATCCAATGCTAAACGAGACGAGCACGAGCCTTGTTGAGCTCGGGCTCGGCTCGGCCGATTTACACCACTTTTAGTGAGGTTTTAATCCTTTAGAGTTAAGTACATAGATCGTCCTTGTGGTTGTCCCGACAATGCATGTTTCGTCTTAAAAGTCTCGAAATTACACTGATCGTCCCTGTAGTTGTCCATTTTGAGTTGATCGGTCCTTTGACCGTAACTCCATCCAAAATCTCGTTATCTTTTTCTTTCGTCGAGGGTAAAATCGGCAGATCACATGGAATAATATCCTAAGGATGACCAACGTTGCAACACAAAAGAGCTTATAAACCCTCCCGCCTTTTTACACACAAGTACCTCTGTTTCTCGATCATTCTTGTTTCTCTGTTCCTCTCTCGAAGACGCCACCCACTCGCTCTGAGATCCTAATCTGAAACAAAGAAAACCTAAATTCACAAAATCACCCTTGGAATAATCCACTTCAAGGGATCCTAATCTTCTGATAGCAGGTATTCTGACTCATCAAGTTGCCCTTGATGAGTATATAGGAGTGTAGCTTCATTCAAAGGTAGGTGCGTTCAACGGGTATCAGTTTTCGTATAGAGTTGCAGGAGAAAATTGCAAGCCGCCGTCATGTGATCGAGCACCTGGAGAATGTGGGGGCTACTTCTGGATGGCTGATGCGTTTGAATAGGGATCAAGAGGATGATGTTTCGTTGTTGGGATTGCTTGATACTTTTGTGCACATGATGTATGAGATAGTTCGTAAAAGGGAGAAGGATGTCAGGGAGCTAGACTACTGAAGGCGTTTGTGTTGGTTTCTTTTGGGTAGCTTGTTGTTATGGTAGTTTGTGGTTATTAGTTTGTATCTATGGTGTTGGCTTTTGTTGCTTAAGTAGTAGTTTGGATTCAAATTTTGTTAGTGTTGAATCCTATCTAACGTTATCAGTAGTGGAGTATGTTTAAGTTTCAACTTTATGTTGAATATGTAAATATCATGGTTTTTAGTATTATGTATGATGTTATGTATTTTTGATTGTGTTTGTGAATTGATTAGATGACTATGTTTGTTGTAAGTGATGTTGTTGATATTGGCTAATATGTGGAATTATTTGTTTTGGATGATATTTATTTAGATAAGTTTTGGGTTAAATTGGGTCATACCAGGTTAAGATGGGTTAAAATGGCAAGCTGCAAATGCTAGCTTGCAAATGCAAGCTGCAAATGCTTGCTGCAAATGAATTTTGTCTTCTTTGTGATTCTATGAAACTCATATATTAACTGTTACACATTTACTATTTTATATAAATATAGGTTGTGTAAGTATAAAAGATAGTGTTTGTATGTGGATGGGTTAAGATGGGTAAGTTTCATAGATAAAGGCTTAATAGATTAGATAAGATGTCTATTACATACAAACTGTAAAATGCATATCCAAACACCATGTCATGCAGTCAAACTGCAAATGTCTATTACAGTGATGTTCTTGTCGGTGGATTCAATGCCTGATGTTTCTTCATCTGTGCTACCTGGAAATGTATCCATGCTACTCTTGTCTTTGGTCTCTTTTTCAGGGCTATCAAAGAAGGTATCCTTTAGATATTCATCCACATCATTATATCCATACCAACGAAGAAAAGTTGGTGGTGGCCCATACTTGAAAAGCTTTACTAATTCTGGACCAACTTCAGGCTTAGGCCTTGCAGATGACCCCAAAGCTGGCAGCTTTCCCTTTGATAGACCCTCATTGATATCCTCCTTAGGCACCTTTCCCTTTGATGGACCCTCATTGATATCCTCACTGTCACTACTTAACATAATTATATCTGCAAGGAATAAGCATATACTATAATCATAAGCATTAAGGATGATTGATATGGAAAAACAAATCCCTGTCTGGATTAGTTGAAATAAATTCTAAGAAACCATTTTTTGACAGTGTTGAAATTAACTGTTTAAGAGATTCTTATGAAATGCTGAAAACTGTATAAAAGGCAAAGCTAGAGTTGCTTGGGATCTAGTGTGTAGACCCAAGGATCAGGGTGGTTTGGACATTAAACCTCTCAAAATGTGGAATGAAATCCTTCTAATCACTCAATTATGGAAGATAATTGAGAAAAAAAAGACTCTTTATGGGTAAAGTGGGTCAATTCAATCAAATTAAAATGTAGGAGTATTTGGGAGATTGATTATACCGGATCAGATGGCCTAAGGTCAACTGGAAACATATTGTCTGGTTCTCTTAATGTAATCCCAAACAAGCTGTAATTCTATGGATGGCAATTCAAGGTAAATTACTGACCCAAGACAGGATGATATGGATTCAAAATGGGGACTTGAAGTGCAGTTTATGCAAGTCTTGCCATGATAGTGTTGGAATATGTCCAAGTATAAATTAATATATGTCCGGATTATTTATTCGAGCCTACGGGGACGCACGCGTTAATACGTAAAACAATTAAAGAATATATTAAATGTAAAACAATTAAAGTAAATATTTAATGAGTTATTAATATGGCATTTAAGGGAAAAAAAGTAATGGTTTTCCTTTTAATTGGTCATAAACCCCTATTAAGGAGGTGAGAGTGTTTTCCTTACAAGCACAAGGAATTTAGCCTATAAATAAAGGTTAAGGGATTCATTGTAGAGAAACCTGGAAAAACATAATCCCTAAATCTCTTTTGTTTATTCGATCAACCAAAACTCAAAAGGGTTTTTCGGTTCTTGTGTTGGTTCGATCCAAGGGGAAAAACCACAAGGGTTTCAATCGTTGATTTCTACGAGAACGTGGTGGTTTTATTGCTTATCACTACTAGTACTGACATACTTAATTGTACTAGCATACTTAATTGTTTGCTAAAGAACGTATTGTGTGTGTTGAAGTAGAGAGATTATACTTTGATCCTAGTGGTTACGCGTGGTGTTATACATAGGCGTATATTCAAGACGGTGTAACGTTTATTGCTAAAAGGTACACATCTCTAATCTTGTTAATTATGAATTCTATACGTGTTTACTTTCCGCTGCGTACTTGTGTTAATTGTAACATCCGAGAATTTTCGAATTTAGAATGACGATGTCAATCTTTGACTTTTAGGGTCTGGCTTGACTTATAAAAAATTAGGGTTCTTGATTAATTTTTAAGCCCTTTGGGCGTTTTTATGCATAAAGATTCAATCTTTATATATAAGTTACAATCTTTATTGATTATAAAATTAATTAGACGAATTCTAGGTTGTATGAAATTTTATATGATTAAACTTGTATGGGTTTAATTGTTAATTGATCGGTTTATATCTTTATTAATTGTTAATGCGGTGGGTCCATGATAAATCCAAGCAAATTTATCAGGATCGAAATGTAAATAATATTGTTAATTGTTAATTTTTTTAATGCAAATAGATGATCAAGAATTAAAAACCTAGACATTAAATTTAAATGGTAAGATCTACGATTTTAAAAGCTAGAGAAGACCTTTCACTAAGTTCTTAATGGGGCCAAAAAGTTGTTTAAATTTTCTGTGCTATGGTGAATATACTTGTAAAATGGCTTACGCAATCGATTAAATCTATGTAATGAGGCCGAATTATTGATGATGTAGCTATAATGAATATATCTACATGTTTTAATTATAAGATTAATAAGGATCATAATTGATAATTTGCATGACTTAATTGTTAAGTGTTGTTATTTGAATACATTATTATGTGAATTAGTTTATGTTTATAAAGTAATATATTAAGTATTGGACTTGTAGAAAATAAAAAGTTTTTTCGAATAAATAAAACAAGAAAAATTATTATGGAAATCAAATTTATTATGGACTTTAATAGTTCATAATGAGGTTTACAAAATATAAATATTATTATGAGGGTAAAACTGGACGCTATGGACTCATGGGAAGTACGGCTCATCCACTAGAACAAACTATAAGAGAAGTTTAAGGAGGGTTTTTCCTAAAGATTTTAGGTTTTTAATAAGCTTCGCGCTGACCTGTTTCTTCGCTTCTTTGTGCGTTCGATTGGAGTTACCGTGAAACATGGTATGTCACTACAGTGTCATTATTTGACCATTCTTTAATCTTTAAGTTTGAAAACATGTTGAATCGTCAATTTTAAAAGGTAACACTATTTATACATTAGATGTATAGAAAATGAGTGATACCGTAATAAGTTACTTAATTGAGTAAAGTATTTATTAAAATCTATGATACGAAGATGTATGCATGCTTCTTCATACATATTTGTCACGACAAATAAAATACCCTTTTTAAATAAGTTATTGCCATCCAATTTGAAAGAACACTTGCAGATGCTTTTTACTATGCGTGAGACGTGTGTAGATCGTAATCCCAAGGTGATTATACACTTTTTCGTGAGACGTTAGTGTTACATAATCACAGTTCTTGATTGGACGACTTAATCAGTTTAGAGGTAAGACCCTAAATGTGAGGCAAAAGATGGGATGAAACATGCTTACTAGTATATTATTGTAATAAATAAGATCCCATATGTTCTATGATTGCACCAGCGTCAATTATTGATCGCCGATTACCTTTTTAGAAATACTCCATCACTAGCAGAATCATCTGAATGGAGGTGGTGTATGGCAAGTAGAGGTCCTAGCGTGTAGAAAATTAATTGTTTAATATGATTAAACTTTGGGTAGTTTAATTTTCTTCAAGAGTAAATCGAAAATACTAATTCTTGAACTTTAACTATGTTTTGTAGATGGCATTACTTGTTCAAAACATAAACCATTCGGCTTTCAGGTCGATGTTTGAAAGAGAAAAACTTTCTGGAACTAATTTCAATGACTGGCTTCGTCGACTTAAGTTAGTCTTGAGAGTCGAAAAGAAGATGTTTGTCATTGAACAGCCTATACCCCCTGCTCCTGCAGCTAATTCTGAAGCAAATGTGCTTGCAGAGAGGGAAAGCCTTTAATTGATGCTTATTAATGAGTGGCTTGTCTTATGCTTGGGAGAAAGACCCCTGAACTTCATAAGACAATTTTGAAAATTATTCACCTTATGAAATGCTTCAGGAGCTTAAATCCATGTTTGAGAAACAAGCTAGAGTGGAGAGGTTTGACCTAATCCAAACTTTCCATGCTTGCAAACTAGAGGATGGTAAACCAGTTGGTGCATATGTCCTTAAGATGAAAAGACTATGATGACAACTGAACGTCTTGGAAATGAGCTTCCCACAGGATCTTCGTTGTTGGGTTCTTAATCTTGAATGACCTCACTAGTGATTTTACTGGATTTGTAAGAAATTACAATATGCATAACATGGGGAAGACAATTGGTGAACTACTGGCTATGCTCATTGAGTATGAAAAAGGTTTACCTAAAAAGGCTGAAACACCACAAGTAATGATGATTAAAGGTGGTAAAATCCAGAAGGCCAATAAGAAATCGCTTAAAGCTAAAGGTAAGGGTAAAGCTAATGCAGCAAGGGAAAGAATAAACACATTACACCTCTAAGCCTAAAAACCCTAAACCTTCTGCTAAAGAGCACCCAGCTAAGGATGACACCTACCACCACTGCAAGGAGGTGGGTCATTGGAAGAGGAATTGTCCTGTATTTCTTGCTGAGTTGTTGAAGAAAAAGAAGCCTAGTTTTTGGCACTGCCAGTTCTACAAGTATCTTTCACAATAAATTATTAGTTTGCCCTAATAAATCCGGGTGTATACGCTGGTTTGTGGTACAACACTTTTGTATTACAAAACGAGGGGATTAGAGAAGCCAGGGGAATCTGAAACAAGGAGCACTCTATTTGTACGTGGGCAATGGTGTTCGTGTACAAGTAGAAAGCTATTGGAAGTTTTTTGATCTTAGTTTTTTGCCTAATGGCATATGATATGTTTAGACAATTGTCCATTAAGCACCTTCTTATAACTAGAGGTGTTGTTTTCAGTTCAACCGTTTGGTAGAAAAATGGATTGTTCAGTGTTTTACGGATTTTGTGAATTTCATTTCTAAGAACAGTATGTTCATTACTTTTAATGCATTCCCAGTAATGTATGGTATGAAATTGATATGTATGATCTTGTACCAAATAAAAAATCTATTTTATAAGTTAGCATTAAAAAGCCAAACGATAAATTTATACTCTACTTATGCCGTCTTGCGCCATAATGAGCAAGAAACGTAAGAAGAAGCTGCCAACAAGAAGGGCTTTTAAGATCAACAGATGATGAGTCATTTGATCAATGCGTATCTTGCTTATCGGGCAAGATGACAAGGAAATCGTTTCCACATCGTCCCGAAAGGGCGACTGATCTTCTTGGAATAATACATACTGATGTGTGTGGTCCACTTAGACATGTGTCAAGACAAGGTGCTAGCTACTTCATTACATTCACGGATGATTATAGTCGTTATGGTTATGTTTATTTACTTAAACATAAACATGAAGTCTTTGAAACATTCAAGGTGTTTAAGAATGAAGTGGAAAAATCAACTCGAAAAAGACAATCAAGGCTCTTCGAATCAGATCGAGGTGGTGAATGACATAAGCAAGATTTTAAAGATTATCATAAAAATAGGGGAATGTCCACAGCTTACTTCCTCCATATCCACCACAACACCAAAGGGTGTCTGAAGGAGGAATCGTCCTTTGAATAAGCATGGTCGATCTATGATGAATCTAACAACTCTGCCTTATCCTTTTGGGATTATGCTCTAGAGTCTGCAACACGCATTCTCAATATGATTCCAACCAAGAAGGTTGATAAAGACTCCATATGAATTATGGTATAGAAAAGTTCCAAACTTGTCTTACTTAAAGGTCTGGTGATGTGAGGCGCTTGTGAAGCGGGATACGCCTGACAAACTCCAACAAAGATCTGTTAAGTGTATCTTTATAGGATACCCAAAGGAAACAATGGGTTACTATTTCTACTTTCCACCTTAAAAAAAAATAGTTGTTGCGAGGTATGCTGAGTTCTTAAGAGAAAATTCTCAAAACTCAAGAAGTCGTGGGATGGCCTAAGTCTATGAAGAAAATCAAGAAGAAGATACATCACCTGTCAGAAATCACTACGAAGATTTCTATGGAGATGAAGGTTCAACGCTCCTCAATAGAAGTGATATCGATTAGTAGATCCAAAGGCACATCGAGCTCCAGAAAGCTTAAGTCTATATGTAGAAGTGGAGGAGGCATATAATGGGATCCTTAATTAACCCACTAGCTATAAAAGCTGTTATTATGGTTATTTAAAATAAATTGTAAAGATCCAAAACTGGGCAACAGTGGAATCGATGCTATGAATGCGGAAATGCAATCCATGATTTGACAATATGGTATGGGTCTTGGTCGATCTTCCTCCTAAATGTAAACTGAGGGAGTAAGTGCTTTTCAAGAAAAAGACAGACATGAGCAATGTACACACCTATAAAGCTCGTTCGAAGTGTCCATTTTGTACCGCAACAATTGTTTTGTTTTCGCTAGAAAGGCCTTACCTCTCTTGATGTAAGTTTAATCAAATATAAAGAATTATGAAAAGAGATTACGGGGCCTTTTTTTATTAGTTGTCATTAGCAATTATCATTAATTGTGATTGCCTTGATTGACATTAGCATTTATATATCATTAATTGTGATTGTCATTTTCCTTGTATAGTCTCATGGCTCATCTATATATAAAGATGGCTACTGATGAATAGGAAGATATGAAGAATAATCAATTCTAATATGGTATCACAGCCTCCCAAAAAGATCCTCTCATAAACCCTAATACAATTTTTTTTTCGCATCACAGTTGCTTCTTTTTATTTGCTGCTTGTTTTCTCCTTTGCCATAGCCTCATGGCAGGAGATACGCCAACATTCCAAGTTTACAAAGTGTAAAGGATTATCTTGGAAAGTGTTTCGCTATGAAAGATTTAGGGGAAGCAACATTTATTCTTGGAATCAAAATCTATAGAGATAGGTCAAAGCTATTGATTGGACTTAGTCAAAGTGCTTACATGGATAAGATCTTGAAGAGATATAGGATGGATAATTCCAAACGTGGTGACATCTCCATGCAAGAAAGACTTGACTTGAACAAAACACAAGGTGCTTCAACACCTGAAGAGGTGAAGCGTATGCAAAATGTATCTTATGCTTCGGCTGTGGGTTCCATTATGTATGCAGTGAGATGCACTAGACCTGATGTTGCGTTCGCTCAAAATATAACAAGCTGTTTTCAACAGAATCCTGGTGAACCTCATTGGACTACTGTAAAAAGCATTCTTAAGTTTTTAAAGAATACTAAAGATATGTTTTTGGTTTATGGTGGAAATCCGGAAGCTGAACTTCGAGTTGAGTGCTATTACGATGCTAGATTTGAGACTGATAGAGATGATACAAAATCTCAGACAGGATATGTTTTCATTTTGAATGGAGGCGCAGTGGACTGGAAAAGTTCCAAGCAAAGTACTACTGCAATGTCTACTACAAAAGCTGAATACATAGCTGCTTTAGAAGCTGCGATGGAAGCTGTTTGAATTAGGAAGTTTATTTCAGGGCTTGGTATCGCACCAACAATAAACGGACCTATTAAAATGTTTTGCTATAATTCAGCCGCACTACATTTCGCTAACGAACCGGGGGTTCAGAGGGGCGCCAGACACTACCATAGGAGATATCATTATGTTCGCGAGAGTATTGCACTGGGCGAAATAAAACTCCTTAAAGTTCACACAGATGACAATCTGGCTGATCCTTTTACGAAGGCTTTACCAAATGGAAAGCTTACTCAGCATGCTAGGAGCATGGGACTTCGTTTAGCTAGTAGTTTCATGTAGATCTGTGTTTAGTATTTGGATCAAGGATGTTTGAACAATTTATTTTATGATAATGATACTTGGTATTTTTGTTATTTTATATCTTAAATTGTTTCCTATATTTGCATGTTTAATCCATGAATAATATTTTCATTATTCTAAATTAATCTGTTGTCGATTAACAATGTGGGAATGTTGTTAAACTAAGACAATTCTGAGTGATTGGTGATATTCTAGATATTAAGGATGAGTCTACCAAACTCACATGATATTCATAAGATGGATATTGGATTTCCCCAACTAACAAGAATCTTACTTTATGGATCGGCGTCATTAAGTAAATCTTGTAAGTGATTTTATAAAATCCTTAGACTTGAGATGCAAGTAGGTCTTGCATGTGTGGATTATCCTTCTTGATTTGGTTCTGGTTATCCTGAATAAGGTAGCTATTAAGGATTATTTCAGAAGTGATTATGAAGCATGGTGACATGACACTTGTAGTCAATAAAGAATTTGTTCCTTCAAATGTTGAAGAATGATGCCACTGGGCCCCTCGTAGAATTAATCAGATGTGTGTATGGCCGTACCCGAAAACTCATGTAGATGTGTCTCATTGATTTTCGGTAATCTTGATTAGTTACATATACGAGAAACAGAATCGTTAAATAATGGAATGACCTTGATCCATATCCATTTTTAACACGGTATCGGAAACAAAGGGATTGTAAATACCTAAATCATTTATCCGTGACTTTATGAAACCACACTCGGATATTTCTGGGAGCATTGGCGTGTTGCTAGACGCTTACCAATGTTATTATGTTATTTATACATGTCCAAGTGGGAGCTGTTGGAATATGTCCAAGTATAAATTAATATATGTCCGGATTATTTATTCGAGCCTACGGGGACGCACGCGTTAATACGTAAAACAATTAAAGAATATATTAAATGTAATATATTTATGTGATAAGCATAACTTATGTTAAATAGTTAAAGTAAATATTTAATGAGTTATTAATATGGCATTTAAGGAAAAAGAAAGTAACGGTTTTCCTTTTAATTGGTCATAAACCCCTATTAAGGAGGTGAGAGGGTTTTCCTTGCAAGCACAAGGAATTTAGCCTATAAATAGAGGTTAAGGGATTCATTGTTGAGAGACCTTGAAAAATATAATCCCTAAATCTCTCTCCATCTCTTTTGTTTAATCGATCAACCAAAACTCAAAAGGGTTTTTCGGTTCTTGTGTTGGTTCGATCCAAGGGGAAAAACCACAAGGGTTTCAATCGTTGATTTCTACGAGAACGTGGTGGTTTTATTGCTTATCACTACTAGTACTAGCATACTTAATTGTTTGCTAAAGAACGTATAGTGTGTGGAAGCTTAGAGGAATCATACTTTGATTCTTGTGGTTTCGCGTGGTATTATACACACGCGTATATAGAAGACGGTGTTTACGGTTACCTTTAAACGGTGTATCGTTTCGTGCTAAAAGGTACATGTTTTCTATCTTGTTAATTATTGTGTTCTACACGTGACCATTTATTCCGCTGCGTACTCGTGTTAATTTAATTGTTAATTAGATCATAAAACCCAACAGTGGCATCACGAGCCATCGTGTAGAATCTTTAATTACAAGAAATTAAGTTGGACAAAATTAGAGTTTCATAATTAATTTTAATGCCCCGTTGGGCGTTTTTTGTTAAAAAGATTTGATCTTGAAGGTTAATAAAATTAATTAGACGAGATTTAGGTTGTATGCAACTTTATATAAAAACTTGATATATTAATTGTTAATTGTTTTAAGTTTTTGTTAATTGTTAATAAGGATCCATGATAAAATCATGCAAATTTATCATGGATTGATATTAGATATTATAATCTTGTTAATTGTTAAAAAGATTTGTTTTAAATATGATTAAAATACACATAATTTTAAATATTTTCTTAACTGGTAAGATCCTTGATTCATGAATTCGGGAAGACCCTTATTAGTGAATCAATGGGGCCTAAAAATAGTTAAAAAAATTTATGTGCTATGTGGTATTTATTTATATAAGGCTTACGCAATCGATTGTTTCGATGTATGTGGCCGGAGTTTATAGGACGAAGGAGCCTTATCTATACTATTATATAAATCATTTACAATGTGGGTCCCATCAAAAATTAAGATAAGGAGGTGCAATCTTGACCATTC
>BQNB010012852.1:15298-78322 GCA_026074375.1 Tanacetum coccineum
TTATAGGGGTTCGGTTATCGTGAATGGTAGCCCCACGGAAGAATTCCAAATTTACAAAGGTCTAAAACAAGGGGATCCGCTTTCCCCATTTTTGTTTATTCTGGTTATGGAAAGTCTACAAGTCTCGTTCCAAAGAGTGGTGGATGCAGGTATGTTCAATGGTATCTCTTTAGATCCGTCATTATATCTCTCACATATGTTCTATGCCGATGATGCTATATTTGTGGGTCAATGGAATGAGTCTAATATTAATACTATTGTTCACATTTTGGATCGTTTTCTTCGTGCATCGAGGCTTCGTATTAACATGAGCAAAAGTAAACTTTTGGGAATTTCTATGGACGCCGACAAAGTGGGTCAAGCAGCAAGGAAGATTGGTTGTGTTACTCTTCAAACCCCATTCAAATAATTAGGGTCAAAAGTGGGCGGCCTTATGTCTCGTATCCAATCTTGGAATGAGACGGTGGAGAGTATGGCTAATCGGCTATCAAGATGGAAGATGAAGACCCTTTCAATAGGAGGTAGATTAACTCTTATTAAATCGGTTTTAGGCTCAACGCCGATTTATCATATGTCATTATTTAAAGTCCCGATAAAAGTGTTACAACGTATGGAATCCATTAGAGCTCACTTTTTTAATAGAGTTGAGCTTGGTAGTAAAAAGCCGATTTGGGTGAAATGGAAAAATGTGTTGGATTCAAAACACAAAGGTGGTTTAGGGGTGTCAAGTTTATTCGCGTTGAATAGAGATCTTATGTTTAAATGGGTGTGGCGATTTTTTTCTCAAAGTTTTTCTCAATGGGCGCGCGTAGTGAAAGCAATTCACTGAGGAGATGGAAAAATTGGCACGAAGGCTAAATGGGTTTTCCGTCTTTATGGATCGATATAGTTCATGAAGTGGAGCTGCTTAGGTATTGATTTAATTAGTTTCATTCATAAAAAGTTAGGAAACGGGGCAGATACATTATTTTGGGAGGATGCTTGGCGAGGTGGTACTGCTTTTAAATACTTGTTTCCCAAAGTATACGCGTTGGAATCGAGTAAGAATATTGTTGTTGCTTCAAAGATGGCTCATTGTAACCTAGGTTATTCTTTTAGACGAGATCCTAGAGGAAGTGTGGAAAAAGCCCAGTTTGATTCGATGTTGGAAAAGGTGGAAGGTACTTTGCTCGCTGACATGAGGGATAGATGCATGTGGTCTTTGGAGGGCTCGGGTGATTTTTCTGTTGCTTCGGTTAGGAAGTTACTTGATGGGAATATGTTGCCAGAGGTAGCTTCCAAGACGTGGTGGATCAAAGCGATGCCTAATAAGGTAAATGTCGATGCTTGGAGAGTAAAGCTAGATTGTTTAACAACTAGAATTATTATTTTTCGTAGTTAAGGAGGTTCTAGACGTATGGAAATCGAGCTCTTATTATAGCCCATGTGTGGTGAGGCAGCTGAATCTTCTAGACATATTTTCTTCAGTTGCCATATAGCTAAAGAGATTTTGCATAAGATATCGCGATGGTGGGATGTTAGCTATATGGAGTTGTCTTCATATGAAGAGTGGTTAGATTGGATTTTTAACATTCGGATTTCGGTTAAACATAAGCAGATTCTTGAAGGAGTGTGTTATGCCATGTGGTGGCACATTTAGAATTTCCGAAACAAATGCATTTTCTACTTAGAGAGTCCTTCCAAGGCGATCACATTTGAAGACGTAGTATCTCGGTCTTTATTGTGTCGTTATTAGTGTAAAGGAGTCCTTTTTAGTTGGATTGAGTGAGATTTAAAAAGCCTACATTTACTTTATTTGTAATTGTTCTAGCGTCTTGTTAATTTTTGTTAATAAATATTCGCCATTCAAAAAAAATAAAAATTCTTTGGTCCTTGATATGCCAAAAATCATAACCAATGTAAGCCCATTGCATAAGATATACCAATCTTTACAATACAATAACATATATGTTACATGTCTATAACATGTTTTTCACAAACATTTATTATAAAGAGAACACGTAAAAAGCGGTTTTTTTCAAACCTTTCCGACGCCGAATTCAACTTTATAATCATTTGTTAATGCATTCATACCAAAACACCAACAATGTGTTGGGGAGACTCGCAGTTTTTGCCAGCATTCTCTCTAACTCTGTCTAGGGATTGGCTACTTTATAATTTATCAAATTTTCCCTCCATTCAAAACTACTGATTCATCAGGTCATTCGAAGAACCAACCATATAGTATTCTGGACCATATTTGGACATGTAGTTTGGAATAATACCCATGCCGGTGGCGGAACCAGAAAATTAAATTGTGGGTGGCAATTTTTTTTTGACAATAACAACAAAATGCGTCAAAAATAACTAGGATCGAAATGATAAATCGAGTATTGTTACTTAGAGATGAATGATTAATAAGGTTTTAGAGTGTTGAATGTTGGGTTTTGATGTGTGAGTGAGGGGCAATGTGAGTTTTTTTTGGGGGGGGACTTTAAAAAATGATCGATATTGAAGAAAAAATACACTAAAATTTCATCTCGTTAGTCTAGCCATGGAGGGCACCGCCCCCATATCTTGGGCATGCATCCGCCCCTGACCCATGAGATATGGAATAAGATTAACTTGTCTTCTATGATGAGCTTTCACAAAACGAGGGCGGGATATCAACGATTTCCATGTCTTACACACGCTCTTGCATCTAATGAGATCCTCCGCATCTAATCTTATGAGTATTTGCTCACATATATAAAAAACAAAAAATTTTTTTGGGGGGGGGTTTTTGTTGGATGATTCTAGATGTGGGCTTGAGCCCATTACAAAGATACAATAATATTACGGGCTAACAATTATATACTGTGTTTTAAAAACCTAGTACATCAACATACATATAAAACATCACATATTAAAACTTATAGGATATTTGGCCAAGCTTACTAGAAAAAAAAGCTTTTTTCACACCTTCCAGAAAGCCTATAAAAAGCTATAAGCTAAAAATTAAATTTTTCAATAGCTAAACAATATTAATATGAAAAGTAACCCAATTATTACCTTGACAAAAATCTTTGATCGAATTGAAGTAACTATTTGATTATTGTGGAATGAACAACACATAGCCTCCCGAAGTAACTTGAAGTGGATGACGAGGACTTATAACTAATCGCCTATATTAGCATCCAAACCCATGCATCTTTTCAATTTTTTAAATAAAGAAAATTTATAACTGTATTAAACTGTATTTTTCAAATTGTTTGAAAAAACCATTTCCCTTATCTAGAAAATTTAGAAACGGAAAAAACAGGAAAAAATTTCACCACTAAAACTTTTATTTTATTTTTGTTGTGAAAGATCAGATTAACCCGTTGAACCGTTGACCCGATAATCAATTGTTTTTAAAAATTGATAAACACTCAACTGAAAAAGTCAAAACCCGCCAAAAATAGTTTGAATCAATGTAACACTGCTATCTTGTCCAAATATAAGAAAAACTTTTTTTTGGTTTACAGACAAAGAAAATCTTTTAATTGTTTTTCTTGATTTCGTTTCTATGAATACAAACCCTAATTCTTGTATAAAAAGTGTTATAAATTTCTATGAGTACAAACACAAAAATTATAAGAAAATCATAATTTTTACTAAAACCTTAAATTTCCGATGACTGGCTTTTTATCTAGGCTCGCTACCGAGATTTGCCATGTGCTCACAACGAGGACGATGACCGTAATGAAAGTATGGATTCTGGCCCGACATATGTGAGAATGGGCCCACCATACCACACACATTAGGTGTTTTAGAGGTGGAAGTTTTAAAATGGATTCCACGCGTTTCATTGAACACTGCCACGTATAAAGGTTGTGGATGCTCTTATATATCGATGATGTGGGAGCGTATTGAACCATGTATTGCACTATGCATTAGAGATGCACTAACCCGATCACCGAACCAACCAATACCCCTACTTCTTGGGCTTGCGTTCCTTTTGGGCCTAGTGCGAAACCATATCGATAGTAGTATTATAAATATACATATTTTTTATACAATACGAAGGCGTTTTGAATTATACCGAAAACCTTATCCCAACAAGAAAATGGCACAAAATCAAATATAAAAAGAAAAGTTATAAAACGGACCCTCAACTTTTAACTATTTACGACTTTTTTATATAATAAACTTTATTTATCAAATATATAATACATATCTATCGATTCATTCACATAAAAAATACCATCGGAAAGATCTTTTTATTGCGAACAAAACGAGCTCAATATTGAAATGCTTCTGACATACGGACGATTTTATAAAAAATATTGAAGTAAAATATAAATAGGGAAAAAATTACAAATCGTACCTTCAACTTTTAACTATTTACGACTTCCTTATATAATAAGCTATATTTCTCAAATATATTCACTCTATAGATAACGTATACCTTTGCCCCCAACAACAAATACGATGGTGGACTTGACTCAGAGGAAGCATATCCTTACACCGGAGTCGATGGTGTTTGCAAATACTCATCAGAGAATGCTGCTATCCGTGTCCTTGAAACTGTCAACATCACCGTGGTAAGAAACAAAAGTCATCTTAAAGTCTTACTATTATATAACCTACTGAAGCAATGCCGTTTGTATCTAACTATTTTGTTTATAGGGTGCTCAGGATGAACTAAAGCATGCAGTAGGTGTTGTTCGACCAGTGAGTGTGGCGTTTCAAGTGAGTGGAAACTTTAAACAATACACCGGAGGAGTTTACACCAGCGATAACTGTGGCAGTGATCCAATGGTGAACTTTTTTTTACTCATCTGGTTTTGTAATTTATTGATTTCGATTAAGATAAAAAAATCTAAACGTGTTTGTGTCTGAATGATTTTGAACAGGATGTGAACCATGCGGTTGTTGCGGTTGGATATGGTGAAGAAAACGGTGTCCCATACTCGCTGTGAACACAATACAAACGTAATTTAGATGCAAGAAAGTGTGTGCTAGAGACTAGGCGTCAACTTCAACCCATTCAGGTCAATCAGGTAACATAATCAGTTTATCTTAGGTCAAAAGACGCCAATAAAAATCCCCAATCATCCTATGCAACAAACCAGGCTATTATATAAACCGTCTTTTCAATCATAATTGACACGCTAACTAATTATAAATTGAAAAAATTTGAGCAACCCAACCAAGTCAAACAAAGAAAAAGAAACAACATCTGCAGAATGTGTAGCAGGCATTGGATTATTGGCTAGTAGGCCCGGTTGGTGTCAACATTCTTGCAGCAGCCAACGTCTAACATTTTTATAAGAAATACAATGAATACAAGTGTTCAACACATATTGCATGAGTTAATCATGTAATCTACTAAAGAATATAATACCTGAAGATTAACATCGATGTAGGCAAGTATTATAGGTTGGGGTTCCATATCTATTGGAACCATAGAAAGCTGACCTTTAATTGCAGTGCCACGAACCCCCACTCTATAAGTTTGCTCATAGTAGTTGCAGAAACATATTAGAAAAAGGTAAGAATTCAAACCTACATATAGAAAATTAAGATATCAAAAAGTATTATACAAACCTCCTCCTGATTTCCTCAATCCCGAGTTCTTGCAGATATACATGAATGCTTTGGAGAATGCGATCAAGGTCAACCTCGTATATGGTACTAGAAGGGTCAAGTGGTTTTAGAAGACTGATGAGTACTACAAATGACGATGTACGCTCAGCGTTACCCTGTGTTTGAAGAAAAAGTCAATACAATGAACTGAAACCAATAAAAATTATATGTAGATGAGTTTAGGGGATAAGCTCACTAATATCCTAAGCATTAAAACAGTTAGTACTTTGATAAGTTGACTGCCGTCATCCATCCTTGGATCTAAAAGCCAGAGCAAAATCTCTGTAATTAAATTGTCAAGCGTTGTTTGCTTGACAGCATGAGCAAACCATTTATTCTCATGTATTGAGAAAAATTAGAGTATTCGTCACGCACTTTGCTCTCCATTACACTTACACAAGTAGCTGTAGAACCACCTTCAAAATCTTTTTCATCTTTTATCACACATGAACTCAGCTCCATATGTTCAAGCTACTAATCTCAAATAAAAACCGACTATCGGTTTTGTAAGCAATTGTCAAGATTACAACCAGCATGCGTTAAGATTGTTACTATTCAAAATAATATGGTGTATATAATAGGATATTTAAATATATTATCAGTCACTGTTATAGCGGCTTTATTCATCTCTTCGTAGAACCTTCGCTTTGCTTACTGTCTTTGCTATAGTTTGTCGCTTGCGGTATCTTTAATCTATTTGCAAAGGGTATCTACCTTTTTAAGTGTCAACATGCCTAACCATATCTAAACATATGATAAACGATCTTGTTCATTTCACATGAAATCCTAAAAGCTTTAGAGTGACCATACTTAGAAATTGTACGAATAAGAAAAGCATGTCTTAATCAACATGCACTATTATAAACCTTTATAGATGTCAATTACGTAATTTTTAATTTTTGGATCATGATAAATGTAAAATCTTAATTTTTATAGAGGTAGGCAGACTAAAATAACTCTTAACATGTAAGAGCAAATGAAAATAAAGCAAGTATATGAAACTTCTACTCACATGTTGAACATCAACCGGTTGCAATCCTGCAGCGTACACCACATAACTTTCTTCAATCTCCAAATAATGGTGCCAAATACACGAAACTAATATCCTGAATCCCGAGCCTGATAATACCCAATTAGTTTACTGACAAGTGGAACCAATGCAGCTAATGCAATTTGAAGCTGGTCTGAGCTATTCAAGCGAACACTAACTTGTCCCGAACCCTTATTATTTAAATTCACACTTCCGATAAGGTTAGTAGATCGACCAATAGGAATCTGGGACTGAGCATTCCACCCAAGTGCAAGATCTCCATGCCAATCCATAACCGATAGTTGACAAAAATCGACACAAAGGAAAATCCTTATCTCTTAATGTAGCCTCCAAGCTGCCCCCATAAGCCACATCACCACGAGCAATAACCGCTCCTTCAGCCACCACCAACTCTCCTCGTTTATTAATCATTAACTTGTCCTCAAACTTCACACCACCTGTTAACGTGTCACCAAAGTAAGTAGCTGAAAGACCAGCTGATGCTTTGTTTTTTCTGTAACTAATGAACCGAGTTTCACTACGTAGAGAATAAGACACGGGTATCTTTTCTTTGAGTGCAAGCAAGTGTTCCACGTTAATTCCTTCATAACCAACATCATGGTCCCAACCGTGTGGATCGAGGACTGGTCTAATGAGCCACTGGTTAGCAGAATCCAGAACTCTATACCGATGGGTATGATTATCTGCATCAAACGAAGCAGGTAAAGTCATATCTTGAACGGCAACAGGAACTGTTGCAGCAGCGTTACTGTCTTCTTCTACATTATTATCAGTAAGTTCAGTTGGGAAAATCTTTGCTGCTTCTGCCATTTTCTTCATCATCTTCCTTCGTTTCTTTTCTTCCTTCAACTGTTTCTTCATGAAAAGCTTCTCTCTGTATTCCAATTCATCATAATACGACTTCTTCTCTTCCTTACTAAGCTTCGACACATGGGCATTAGTCAACCGTTTAAAAGGTGGAAATTCATCATATTCTGATGTTTCTTCATCCGATGACTCATCTATGTCATCATCTAACGCGTCATCATTATCATCACCAAAAGAGTTGACAGAATGTAAGGTAAAGGTGGTGTTCGACTTCTGGCTGCAAACGGCTTTCCAGGTGGCGAGTCTTGCAGCTTTAGAAGCATATTAGCCTCAACCAAGATCTTTGAAGCAAACGAAAGTAGTAACAAGTGAGGCTTCCACACTTGACCATTTGGTAAAACTCTTTGACCATTCTGATTTGTCCTACACGCCGAGTGGTTCTCCACTAATGAAACAGGGTTCATGAGGCGCATATCACCCGCAGCCTGTCGAATGGCTTGCTGAACCACATGGGACCGCTGGGTAACAAACATGTCATAACTAGTGGCTGTACCATTTGGACCTTCAGGCGGTGCAGAAGCAGCATGGGTCAAGACGACAATAGCATTAAACCATATAGATTGTCCAAATATATCAGTTATAGTCCGCAAAATTGGCATATCGTCCCTACTCAGCATGTCTAACCGATCAAGATACAAAACAATATCTGGAGGTGATTTTTGGATAAACTTTTTAACGGACTGAAGAATTTTTTGATTCTTTCTTTGATCAGCCCAAAAAGGCAGAAGACCCGGAGTGTCAATAACACGAACCTTAATACCCTGCACAGTTCCAACAACATCCTGAACCTTCTTGGTTCCCAGTTGAAAAGCATCAGTTCGAAACTTAACTTCATCAAATATTGAATTAATGGTTGCACTTTTCCCAACACCCGTTTTCCCAAGAACCATGATGGTGCACGAAAACTCGAGTGGTTCTTGACCAGCTGCCTCCAACTGCTCAGCCATGGCACTGGCACGCTCAAAGCTAAAAGCAGCAACACGACCTCCAGTTCTGCCTCTCAGTTGTTCAACCAATCCTAACCTATACAAAATTTGTGCCACAACGACGTTATGAGTCTGCCCGAGCCTTCGAGCAAGACGCAAAAACTTAACCCGTATCATCTGAAGCTTTTCACGAGTCTCGTCATTTTCCTCATCCTCACTGTTTGTTGGTTCATCAATGACTTGGTTCTGAGGTGGAGAAACATTCCTGTTTGCTTGTGATTGCGCCACACGGCGAGCAGGTTCAAGTAGTGGAGCACCACGGCCAAGACCAGCAGGTCGTGTTGGAACTGGAGCTAAGAATGGTCTCAGGGTGGGGGGTGGGTTAGGTCTGGAATTAGGAGTGGGGGTTTCTTTAGGTTTTGGATCATCTTTGGGGTTAGGCACTGGGGTGGGGGTGGGGGTGGGAGCGACACATTTTGCCGTAGATAAAGAAACACCTATAACAGGTCTCGATTCTGGTTCTTTGTTGAATGGCTTATCTTCATCTTTTTGTTCACGTATTTCAGAGGAATCAGCTACGGATTCAGAAAAATGACTTATCTTCATCTCTTTGTCGTTTTGCTTCACACTGTCATCATCTTTATCGTCAGTAACCAACGCATCTTTCCCATTCACATCTTCATGGGGTTGATCAGCAACTTTGAAGGTACGACCTGCATTGCGCCGAGGTACAACTTCATCATCCTCCACTGTCGTCATCCTGGTTGTGAGCACATGGCAAATCTTGGTAACGAGCCTCGATAAAAAGCCAGTCATCGGAAATTAATTTAGGGTTTTAGTAAAAAAAACAAGTTTTCTTATAATTTTTGTGTTTGTATTCATAGAAATTTATAACACTTTTTATACAAGAATTAGGGTTTGTATTTATAGAAACGAAATCAAGAAAAACAATTAAAATATTTTCTCCAAAAAAAGATTTTCTTATATTTGGTCAAGATAGTAATGGAGGTTTGATGAATATTGACTCAAACTATTTTTGGCGGGTTTTGACTTTTTCCATTGAGTGTTTATCAATTTTTAACTCTTCAACGGGTTAATCCGGTCTTTCACACCAAAAATAAAATAAAAAATATTTGCAATGATTAAAAAAAATATATATATATACTAGCTAAAAGACAAGTGAAATTTACGAGCACTTTAAAAGAATTTTAAAAAGCTACATAATGTTGATATCTTATGTAATAAGATGGCGGAACAAAAACTATAAACATTTCATGTTTGATACGGTAAATGTGGAGAAATCAAACATACGTACATTTCAACAATTGCCAAATAAGTTAAAAAGAACATAAAATCATATACAAACATGAGGTGAGTTATTTTGAGTACAAGTTTTAGCTCACGTACTCAGTAACTAATCTAAACTATCCATTTCATTAGATTAAAAAGACAAGATTTAATATTAAAAAAATATGTAGCAGACTGAAATGCTTATTCAAGATTTGAGGGCATAAATGTAATTTTATAACAAAATGCTTGGAGCAGTTCTCAAATGCTTATTCAAGAAGCATTTGAGATTGGAGCGGTTAAACCATATTCAAACGCTTGTTGAGGTGTTGCCAAACAACATTTTCATTTAAAATGCTTACTGCTTGCCTCTAGTTGCTCCAAAATGCATGTTGCCAAACACACTGCTACCAAAGTGCTTGTTGCCAAACAAAGCAAATGTCCATTTATTATCAATACTTTTTCATTTTTATCCGTAATCACCGAATTAGTTTTTTTATTCTTTCTACATCCCACGTACATTCAATTTTATGTTCCGATATCACCATATACGTAAATTTGTTTCCCGAAACGCTGGCATATATACTCTACGCTGAATGTTTTTCTATTTAATTTTCTTTTTATTTATACAACTAGGGTACCAATCACACACAAACAATCAAACATAAAAGTCACCCCTAGATACTATCCTTTTATCACTTTCCCTTTTTTTTTTAAATAGCTATCGTCCAACCACCGCTTTACCACCGCCGTCTCACCACCGTTTATCCATCGCCGACTAAATAGTATCATATAATCAAACCTACTGCTTCATGTTGGGTTTTAGATCTATTAACCACATTAAATATACACGTGTAGCAGCTGGGAATAAATAGATTACATGAAGTTATACTCTTAATATTAATCTAGAGATTGACAGATATGCTACTCCTTTTAGCTCGAATCGATTACACCGTTAAGAGGTAAACCGACATCTCACATCTTCATTTCGCGGTTGTGTATAAGAACCAACGCATTGAGAACCCCAAGATCTATAAAAGATAGATCCCTAGAAGACTATCCACACAAAAATTACGTTCGCTTAGCAAACAATGAAGTATGCTAGTACTAATAGTGTAAGTAAACAATAATCGCAAGTCTTGGATCTAATCAGTACTTGAGAAAAGAGAAAAACAAAACCCTGAGGGTGTTTGTTTTAGCCGAATACAAGGAGGGAGAGAGGGAGAGATTTAGGGATTATTATCACATAAAAAAACAACAACATTATCCCAGAATGGCATTTTTTTTATTCTCTACACCCACGTACATTCAAATTCTGTTCCGATATCACCAATAACGTAAATTGTTACCGACACGCTGGCATATTTACTTTACGCTGACGTTTTTATTTAATTTTCTTATTATACAATTAGGGTACCAGTCACACACAAACAATCAAACATAAAAGTCACCCCTAGATACTATCCTTTTATCACTTTCCTCTTTTTTTTAAAAATAGCTATCGACCAACCACCGTTTGACCACCGCCGTCTCACCACCGTTTATCCACCGTCGACTAAATAGTATCATATAGTCAAACCTACTGCTTCAGCCATACCACCACTGTTTAAAGGTGCTATCAAACGACACGTGGGATACTTTCTAGCAAGCGATGTCATATAATCGTGAAGCTCCGAGAAGTGTATGACTAGAGTTGATATTGGTCCAATGATCGGTGGCCGGTGATTAGAGAAAATGAGCTCTTTGAAATAAGGTGCAAGAACCATTACTAATGGTACTACCGGAAGTGAAATTACAAGTCCGATAAGTATGAGCATGAAAAATGGTGAAATGTAACATCCAGTGATAAGTAAGATTGTTGCAATAATGAAGGGGGTCCTCATATCTTGGAGTCATCATTTGTTAATGAACGTTTGTTTATAAAGAAAATTTAGGAGATGAGATTCAACACGGAAGTAAAATAGTGTGATTGGATTTGCGTAGAGGGATCACTAAGCTAATGGTATTGGTACTACTAAGCTGATGGAGATGGTGGTGGATGCGTTTCATCATTTTCTAGATTTGTGGTTTTTTTTACTGGGTTTGATTTATGTTTTTGGCTATTGTAAAAAATCCAGTTATGTGAAGTACTATATGAAAGTCAAGTACTTTTCTTAGGCCAAAATTACACATGTGACATTTTTAAAAATACATGTGGATAAAAAGAAAATGACGTGGATATGTAGCCGGTAATATTGGTGACATTGTCACATAACAAACAAGTACGTGGGTGTAGAGAGTAAAAAAAAGAAAGTTGGTCATTACGTTATAAATGAGAAAGTAGGTTGGTAATAAATGGCTTCTACCCTACATTAAATCTAGGGTAAAGACCATTTATTACCAAGTTACTTTCTCATTTGTACCGTAATGACCAACTTACTTTTTTTTGTACACATTACACCAATGTACTTTATTATTTTGTGATAATATCACCCAAATGACCGGTTAGATATCCACGTATTAATTTTTTTTCCAAATCTGCAAAGAGACTCCACCGTACCAAGTGCATAATCGACATAACTCGTTTCTTACCGTTAGACCCGACCCATTTTTTCCTTTAAATCCTTCCATTCATGTCCTTCCCTTCATTTAACCGTTACCAAATTAATAACTTAACCCTAAATGCTTCCAAACCCTAAACTAAAATTGTGACAACAATTAATTATGATGACATCATTCCTACAGAGTGCAGATGTAATCTCCCCATGATTGAACACACATTATGGACTCTCACAAATCCTTGCAGGCGTTTTCTTGTTTGCCCCAACGGATACGTAAGTTTAGTTGTTATTTATCACGTTTTCTTGTTTGATTAATGTTGTTTATAATAACTGTTCAATATTCAGAAAGTTGGTGTGAGAAAGTGTAACAAATTTTTCTGGTATTATCCTGAGTTGGATAATTTACGGTATATAAACCATTTGTATCAAATGTATGGACAGCTTAATCCTCATCAAATGCAAGATATTGATACTGAGATAAGAAGCCAAGAACTATTGATGATCCTTCTAGATGACTTTGCTAGCCTACAAGATGAACACGGACAAAGCCAAAAAATGCAAGATTTTGGAAGTCTACATTCATGATCTTTTTAGCCTTGGTGTTTCTTGTTTATATAATGAATTAGGTGTAATATCTATGTAATAGCTAATCTTTGAATTAGGTGTAATAGCTATGTAATTTGCTGTGTAAGACTTATGTAATCATCTTTTATGTTATGAATGTGTTTTAGGAATGATAATTGAAATATGTTAAAGGTAAGAGGTGCACACTGTATTGCTTAAATATGCACAGACAATCTAAAAAACAGACAAGGAAAGGGACTTGGGAACATAACACTTTATGTACACATGGTTTATGAACAAGATAACAAATTAACCATTAAACAATCCTGCATTTCCTTAATTAATAGAGGTCAAAAGTATGGTTACAGTCTTTAAGACACAAAAAGCCAAGATAGCATGCAAGGCCCATAAAACCTGCATTCACATGTAATTGTCTAACACTTTTAACCCATACATAACATAAAAGAAATTTAAGTTCCAAATAATTCATTACAGTTCTTGAAACAAGCAAATGATTACTCTTCCACATCAAAAGCCTTGTCAGGAGTACTACTAGTTCCAAATTTGTCAAACTGAAAAAGGCTTGTTCAACTTCATATTGGCAATTCTTTCAGATCTGCCACGATTCTTATGGTAGATCCCAATGCCATCTACACTTGATGGTGGCCTTCCTCTTTTCTTTTTTGTTGCATGTCCATCTTCAACTGATGCTTTTGCTTTGCCTTTATCCACAGCTAGTGATTTGCCTTGTTATGGTGCAAGTCCATCATCACCTGGTGCTTCATCAGGATATGCAACACTAACAGTTGTATCCACAACCTATACTCTAGATTGTTGAGTGGGTTGAGAATGGATGCTTGGGATAAAAACTTCATGGTACTGCTGATTCATGGTACTTCATGGATTCTTCTTCCAGTTTACAGGACTAAAGTAATCATTTTTTTCTTCCCATTCATGTTCTTCTCTTCTTTCCTTGTCCATCTTTTCTTGTTCAACATCTATTTTAGCTTGTGCTATTGCTTGTTCTTCCATACATTCCCTAAATACTTGTTCATATAATTCCAGTTGATATTCATGCACAAACAACATTGATTTAGCATAATGTATTATTTAACCTTAGATTATAAACAATAGTAATAAGCATGGTATAACATACCTCTTTAGAAATTAAAATACCACAGCTACTTAAGCTTGGAAATACACCACCTCTGCTACCTCTCCCACTACCTCTGCCAGCCCTTCAACCACCCATTTTACCCCTTCCACCAGCTCTACCACCAACTCTACCACCAGCTCTACCACCACCCCTTCCACCACTTTCACTACCATCATTTACACCACTACCATTGCCATCTTTTACACCACTACCACTACCATTATTTACACCACTACCACTACCACTGCCATCATTTCCAACACCTCTACTAGATCTACCACCACCCCTAGATGCACATTACCCCACAAACAAGACATGTGCTTGTTCTCAAAATGGTCCAATTGGCCTAGTATTGGACTTTTGTTGGAGGAGTCAAGTTACTTGGTTTTTCGTTGCTCTTTCTCTTTGTACCTTTTTTAGAGTCATCAATAATTTTCAATAAATGCTTGAAATCCTTACTTTTACTCAAACAAGCGGGATACCAGCCCACGCGTTGCGGCAAGCGTGTTTTTCCGAGTGTATTTATTCTGTGTTTTAACCTCAGCTGAAAAATGAATGGGTATTGGCTTGAGAACGGGCTTTGTTGTATGAGGCATTTAGTTCTTTAGTTGTATAGGAGATATAAATAGCACTGATGGTATTTGACTATAGTGGCAAGGAGTCTCGCTCGCTTATTAGTTAAGACTAGACGAGTACCCGCGCATAGCAGCAGAAATTCCTAGCGGCTGATAATTAACGACATATGATATTGTGGTAAGTTTTTCATGTAACATTTAAAATAGAACGTGAAAATATCAAAATGTAATTGTAAACGGATGTAGCATGCGATAATTCAACATATTTATAGCGGCAACCAATTAACGATATGCGAACTCTTAGTAGAATTAGAAGCCATGTATCCTATATTAGTCAACTCTTAGAATTCATAAAAGTTGCATAAATTCCTTGCCATTTTGTTCCCAAAAATAAATTTTTATTTGGTTCGCTAAAACACATTTTCAGTTTCAACATTTTCGTTTCCTTAACAATCTAAATCATCAGAAGACAACCACAATGAAAACTTGACAACACCGTTTGTTCTCATATTCAAAGATCTAATCACATCCTGCAAAACATAATTAGACATAATTAGAATATAATTAGACTATACAATTAATGTAGTAAACTTTAATTTTCTGTTTTCAACAATTTGTTGAATATATCAATAACATTTAACCATTGCCATTTATATATAACTAGCCTTAAGGCCCGCCCGTTGGACGGCTAGCTTTAAATTATTATTTGAAGATAGATAAATGATACGTATAATGTTATGTGGAAATAACCAAACGTTTATTTGTTTGTATGTCGATGATCTTCGTATTTTTGACAAAAGAAAGTTGATGTATTGTGATCTATAGTGAATTTAAAACGAATGTAGTTATAATCATCATATTTTGAGTTTATGAAAAATGTTTTTTTTAAGTTGATAAAATTTTATATGTGATAAACATATTGATTTATTTGTTTTCTTTGGATAAAAGCTTGGCAAAAACATTAAATTATGAGACATCCCTGTGAATTATAGAAGCTAATAGTCACAAAGAAAGTTGTTTTGTTTCATATGTTTCTAAAGTGTTTAGTTAATTCAGTCGAACCGAGAGTAGTCTGGACTGATTATGAAAACATTGTACAACTCATTTGTCTATTGTAAAAGAAATGGCATATTTTTAATAAGGGTGTGCATATAATTTTCTAGTACACCAAAATGAGTGCAAGCTCAAGTTTAGCAAAATTCATGTTTGTAGCTTGTTCTTTTCTGCTAATTTGTCTTAAAAGCCGGTCCTTAATAGCATCTTCCATCATCAACTGCAATTTTGCTTTGATATTCAAAACACTTTTCGCCTGCATATACAAAGATGATTGTCAATGCGTAGTATTGACAATGTTACCACTACTTATATACTTGCAACATATGCAATCTCAATGGATAACCAACCATATTGTTCTACCTTTTATATGGATTATACAAAATAGATGACTATAAAGTAAAATGAATAATTCCAATCATACAATATCAACTATAAGGCGAATTGGCTTCACTATATTCGTGTCTATTGTCTACGTACATGCAGGGAATGAAAAGTGTACTTATCAGGCATGGGTCACTCGATGGGACCAACTTCCATGATTGATCATAATATGGTTTTTAAACTAATTGTAGAGTTGTGTAAATCAAAATTAGGCATACTTATAATAACCAACACTTTTAAGCCATGAATAATACGTAAACTAGACATAATTGCATCACTTATCGAGTGTTTAGGATTCAACTTTTTACCTGGCGCGGTGTGTATGATATTGATGTTCTCATCATTAAACTTTTCTCCGTAGACAAATTCTCCTCCTGTATAGTCACCACGTGTGAAGTCACCTCCTTGGATAATGAAACTTGGGATAATCCTATGGAATTTACTTCCCTTGAAGTGAAGAGGTTTCCTGCTCTTTCCAACACCTTTCTCTCCTGAGATAATTAACAAAAAATAATTAGGCCGATAAAATGAGCAAAGTGCTTAGCTGCACAGTTTGGCAAATGTCAACCAAGAAGATATATAAATCCAAGAATTAAATAATAGATTAAAAGGTGACAATCCCTATTTTTTTAATGACGAATGGATCGACTTTGTTGTGCTTTATACCAAACGGGTCAAGCCAAAATATTTAGCGAAAAGGAGAATATGTCAAATGGGTCAAAAAGGTAGATCAATTAGTTGGTCTGAAGAGACTCACGATGTCCCAACTTATAGAAACATAAGACGGATTTTGTGTCAAAACTAAGCAATTTTGTATACAAAATACAACTCTCTAGATTTTTTGCAATCTTATACCTTTTACCACTGATATGTGGTAATATCTTATAATCTATTTTTTTTTTTTTTTTTTTGTCAAAAGTGACTGATGTTGCATTTGTTTCATCGCTAGAGTAGTGGATACCGCACCTCAACAAACTTTGTATTTATTTTACTTATCTTGCCAATTTACCAAAAATCTAACATCATATGGCGAGGAAGTAAATGTGGATTGATGAACATACCTTAATTGCATCTAACTCATCTTGCCATGTTTTCTCCATCATATTCATTTTAAGCTTGTGTAACTCCCATTTTTATCGTTTTCTTTCATTTGGACATCCAAGATAGACTTTTGGTGTTTCTTGTTAAGAATAGAAGTCTTTGTTCTCAAAACTTGTTCTTCAAGGTCACGAATATAGGAATACATATTCCTAAAATTACTATCAAATCATTAAGGCGACTCTATCTTTCAAGACTTGATTATAGTAACAAATTGTGTGACTCAGCGACTAAAACCATGCTTACCTTTCTTTCCATGTTCTCATTGCGTTGGCCATATGTTTCCTTTTGTATTCTTGATGATGTGTTTTCTGCATAGCCTATTTGTCTTCGGCTTAACCAACTTCTAACCACTAACACGAAAAGTAACGAAAAATGATAAGATGCTCAACCATGGTCTAGTCTTTAACAATGAAAGATGATGTGATTTAAATTTAAACTCTCTTTAAACAATGTTTATTCTTATCATGTATATTTATCTATTGAGACGTACAATCAGGATGAGATAATTCCTAAAAGATCATGTGTATTTATCAATTGGCAGCCTCTTTTGAGGCTAAAATATCATGATAACCTTTACACATCAAATTCTTGACGATATATAAATCAAGACATCACTGCGAATTTCTCAGCCATCTATTTCTTAGGTCACAGTTTCTAAAATCTTATTATAATGACTATTCTAAGTTAGTTGCAGGTCAAATTTATGATCAGAACCTTAACTAATGTAGCATGGTTCGTGATATTAATCTTCTTATAGCTCGCTGGTGGAACATCACCATTGATGATTTTGATGGCTACGATGACTGGTCTTCTTGGATTGATTCTATTCACCTGTCTACAAAAGCTAAGAAAACGGTGGAAGCTGTTTTTTATATCTCCTGGTGGCTTCTTTGGTGGTATCGCAATTCCATGATTTTTAAAGAGAAAATTCCGAAGAAGAGTAGATTTTTTGATGAGCTTCAAAGTAGAGCGTTTCTTTGGTGTCGTTTTAGAGGAAAAAAAGATTTTGGGTGGAATGATTGGTTAAAACACCCCGAATGTATTTCTTTGTAATTCTAGCTCCTTGCTAGATTTCGTTTTCAATAAAATGCCGTTCAAAAAAAAAAAGAACCTTAACTAATGTTAAGACCACGATAAATACTATGGGTGTGTGACTTATTACATAACACTATATTTGCATAATTGACTAAATGAATATGTAATACCAAAGAGGAGCAAAAAAACTTACAACTGGAATATTAAGCTTATTTTCTCAATGTTCTCTCTTATCGTATACTTGCAGGCACATTTGCAATTCTCAGCCATATCAGCCCCACTAAAGCCTTGAGTGTACTTGGCAAGATCTCTCATATTGACATCTCTGAGGTAGTCGACTCAACATTTTCATTTCCTTCAGCACCATCTTTTAAAACTGCAATCGTCCCTGCATTGACAACGTCAGTTGCAAAAATTTGATTATTAGCACCAACTATACTCAGATCGGCAAAAGCACTACCTTGAGTTTCATCTTTTCTGACAAAAATATTTTCCAAAACAACCATCTCCACTTCCTTCGAACAAAGATAAGTTGCTGTAAACCATGAATCTGCAATCTTTTTATCAGCCACATGCATCTCCACAACCTCCTCGTTTACCTCCTTGCTATCTATTACAATTATATCAGATGACTCGATAAAGAGAAATTATAGTCTAAAAAACCTAGTTAACAAATTATGGAAGTATGATATATATGTTCAGTTCTTTCAGAAAGCCCTTACCATAAAGCATCTAATTCCCCATGTTTCTTCCCGTCCTCTTTACATACCTTAATAACATAATTGGTCATGGACCAATTGTGGCTTAAAGCCTTTATGGACGTGAATAATACTATTAATAATTACATGAAATATGTGCAGGAGGTTTGACCCACTTGAGAGATGGTGCGAGTGTACAGTACGTGACATCTACAACGTTTCTATTCAGCTTTTATAGTGATTTATTGGCTAGACATAATATGCAAGTCACTTGTGGTGAAAAACGCTTCAACAATGTCCGAGTCAAAATAATACGGAGAGCTGCGGATTGCTTATTTAAACTGTTTATGCAGTTACACATGCTTAATATGGAGAGTTACGATTTTCTTATTTAAATTGCTTATGCAGTTTTTATATCGCTGATTTCGAATTCACAATGTCTAACTGCTTATCAATGTCGAATTATCAAGCACGTACACATAATTTGATAAGACTAAGGCCATAACTCGGGCAATAAGCTTAATCAAAGAACCTCCCTTAATATATAAAATTAATCTGCAAATTTTGTCTCTACATTTTAACAATAAAAACAAAAGAATGGCAGATTCATCACCCATCAAAATCCTTAACTTTTTTATCATGAGTAATATTATGCAGGGTTTACCTTTTCGAATCGAATATGACATAGTTGGAAGGGTAGTTTCCTTGTGCATGTACAAAAGCTACCTGCTTTAGGATCCGAGTCTTGAAAATTCAATAGCTCTTATAACTGCAATTTCAAAAAAATCAAATTCCTTAAAATGCAACAATAGTAAACATGAATCGATTAAGAAAAACCAAATTTTGTCAACTAAACCTTAATTTCAAAATTCATTAAATTATATGAACATGTTTCAATTATGGACAACGAAAATGATTTTAAACAATCAAACATAGCAAGCAAACATTAAAACCCACTTAAAGCGAAAACCCCTAAGCATTACATTGAAAACAGGTAGTAACAATATAGTGGGTTTCGTACCGACTAAGTGTCACATTAGTGATATGATCCGCTTATTCATAGTTTTAAATAAGTAAAGATATAAAAAGTGACATGTAGGATTTTTTTACATGAGTAGCAGTGTAGTTCTCATAAGCAGTGATCCCTTTAACTTGTCGAAATTGACATCTCTAATAGATAAACTCGAGTACCACACAACTTGCAGACTTACAACCAAGAGGAACCAACTTGGTTGAGCTTAGTTAGGACCTCATTGCCATGTTGTGCATTACCTTCATAGCTCTCCGTTGAGACCTAAAGTATTAAATTATAAATATAGGTTGTTGTAAATATTGTAAAGATAAGTGGTTGATAGCATAACTGAGAAAACACATAAACTTACCGAAGTCTGGTAGCATTTGGTTGTGTACATAAGACATGCATACTTTGCATTGAAAAAGTGTTATTAACTTAACTATAATAGAAATTGCTTACAAATTGAAAAAAGATTTTAACTTTTCTTGGTAGATATTAGTAATCTGTTTAGAAGACTTTTCCAGCTAGAGCAACCCCAAACACCCTCTTATATGATAATACATTCCACAATCCCTTTTTTGTTATTGCATCTAATCCTAAACTGATTATTTGACTGTAAACAAACACGTTCAACTGATTTAAAAACACACTAATCAAACAATCATTTACAAAACACAACGTCAAATACCCCTTAATACCAAAGCTGTTAAAATTTCATGAACAATGATTATTTATAAAACACAACGTCAAACTATTATTATTATTTAGAATATACATCTATATCCTAAATGCACCATTGATATAGTTATCTTCAAGATTAGATACCATACCTTTGGTTTAGGGGGTCGGAACCTCATCTTCATCTTTAAACACCTTTGTTCAATTTCCTTAACCATCTCTTCTATCTTTTTTTCTTTTTGTCTAAAACACAATATTTAGACAAATATTGCAACCAATTAAAAAAGAAACCAAATTTAAATCAAATACCTGTAAATATCATAAGAAGTAATTAAAATGTATCAAAATATATAACAAACATCCTGAAAAACATAATATTTTAAAAGTAATTAAAACGTAAAGATTAATAAACCGCAAGAAATCACGAATATTTAAAACCAAACCATATAGTTTATTGATGTGTAACAACCAATCAAAATATAATTCATAATAGGGTTACATAAAGAATAATCGCATATATGATTGAACAACAAAACTAATAACAAAATCTTTATACCTTTATTGAATCGCTTATTTAATCTTTGTATGTAGGATCTTTGATGATGAAATAGTATATTGATTCACGAAGATCATTTGTGTGCAATGTTTTTATGATGTTATTTCATTGCATTGTGCCTCAATCGCCGGCGGTTTGTTTCAATTGTTTTTTTAGGGTTTTTGTTTTTGTGGTTTGTTTTGGGAGGGAGTAAATGCTGGAGGCAATATTGAAGATGAGCCGTTGATTATTTCTTATGGGACAGGTGTTATTTTTTTACAATTTATGCTTTGAGATGAGTTCTCATAAAGCTTCTTTTATATAGTAGGTAGATATAAAACCTTATTATATTTAATATTATTTAATTTATAGTATTTTTATATAAAATATGATTTTTATTTAATATTAAATAAATGATTATTATTAAATATAATTAAATTTTTATTAAAATTTTTATTTATAATTTATATTTAAAAATAATAATGTGTATTTAATTTTAAATAAATAATACTTTTAATAAACAATAATTTTTATTTATAATTAGTAAATATAACTGAATAATAAAAAAATAAAATAATAATAATTGATTTTTGATATTGAAAATAACAAATTCCATGGAATTGTAAACATTCTTCTCATATTGCTATGGAATGTTGAATTCTACATGTATGGGATTTTGAGGGATTTTCATTGCATTTCGTTTACCAACCAAACACATTAAGGAATGGAATTCAGATTCTGAATTCCCTGAATCTGCCAACCAAACACGTTCTGGAATAGAATCAGATTCCAATGCTTTCAGAATCCTGAATATTTCGTGAACCAAACGGGGCCTAAACATTTTTTTGAGAGAATTCTAAAACTACTACTAAAACTAATAATATGAAATGTTGCTGCGTATTCTTTTCTTATAGCCAAAGTTGGGGGTAAAATTGTCTTTTCGCCCTTATGCCAATACCAATAAATGCGTCCCATCCAATCAAATTGCTGCTTGTAAAGAACGTCACCCAATCATTGACATAAATTGCCAATCATAACCCTTGACCTCGTACTGAAGTTGCCACGTGTTGGTCTTGGATTTGCCAAGAAAATGTTAGTGCGTGCGAGTGGGGGTGAATACTCGCTATAATGAATTAATTTTGTGAGAGTGAGGTTCAATCGCTGCTATTCTTCTTAGTTGCATATTCACTAAGTAGAAAGAGCATTTCATTGGGCTTTGTCAACTGTTGGGCCGAGTATTATGGACAAGTCTTGGGCTAAAAGAATCATTGACTTTGGCTAGCCTTTAATCTTGAGCTTCTAATTAGTATGGGTCGGTCCGGCCCATATAAATGGTGTCGGTCCGGCCCAATAATAGATGAAAGCACCGTTGGACTCATAATCTCGTGTTCTATCCAATGGAGTGCTCAGGGAATTTTTATGACTTCGTCTTGATCTTGAAAAACGTGTAGACGTCGTCAAAACTTAACCGAAAGTCACTGTTTTTGCTTTGTTTTTAATCCTTTGTACCTGCAAGACATAATAACACAATACAAACATATTTGCAATATATTTTGTCATATTTTATGGTTATTAGTCTGATTAATAGTGTTTTTGAGGATATAAATGATGTTTGTTTAAGCACACATCAAATAATAAGAAACTATTGCTAATTTATGCATTAGAGATACTCTAAGATCTGTATAGCGCACCTAAAACAACGATAGTACAAGCTTTTATTCATGTAACACCCCCAAAATCAGGTAGCAGCGGAATGGTAACAATGGGGTGCTACGTCAAAGTACAAAAATCAAGATATAGAAAACGACCTTAAATGGACGTTAAAAATAAGTTTCATTCGATGTCATTACAAAAGATCAGAGTTTTCACGTTAGGTCCCATAGTTTTATTTAAAAGACATTAAGATTTTATAAGACAAAAGTTTCATTGAATTTAAGATCAGAATCCCTCTAATAGATATCCGTCACGGCTCCCATCCAAGCTTATACCTCAGCACCTGAGATTAAAACATGCTAAAACGTCAACAAAATTGTTGAGTGAATTCATAGGTTTATCAGGAAATAGCGTGGACCACAAGATCGAAGTAATAGTAGACTATGAAACACATTCAATAGTCCAACACATTGTATTATTGCCCTAAGCTCATGACACCGAACCTTAACGTAATAAACTGTAATCAAACCAGTACTCGAGGTTTGTGCCCCAACACGGATACAGATGTTACAAAAACATCCTACGAATTTTCTCAATACAGATGCTGCCAAACATCCTACGAATTTTCTTCGAATGTTAAATGCGTCAATGGTCAACTAGAAACCACAGCCTAGACGGGGATGGTCAGTCCCGATAGATCTATCCATAACACTAGCGTATACCCAGCAGGTAATTAACGGTTCATGATAAAAGGGGACTTAAATGGCAATACGGTAACTTAGGCAATAATGTAATCAGGAAATAGCATACAGTTTTGAAAACACTTGTGTCCAAAGAAATCAAGCATGTAATCTCCCCCGAATTTAATAAAACAAGTAGTAGAAAAAGGGGCTACGAACTCACCTTGAGTGAATGGTAATCAACAAGTATTCACAATAGAAAATGCGTCACGCTTACGATCGAATGCAACCTAATCCAATATAGGTCGTATAAGTACTAAACACTTTGATTATTTATAGGTCGTATAGCTCATCATACTATCGTTCGGGCTATCATAATTAAGAGGTCATGTAGTGACGTATGAGGAGCTAGGACACTTTAAATCGTAAATCCAACAACTCGTCGATACGCCACCCCGAAGAGGCCTCATTATGAAACTCCCTAGTAATATAGTACTTTGATACTAATACAACGTATGATTCTATATAGCTACATCACCGTTCTACTCGTTTTAATGAAAACTTAATTTTAACGAAAAATGGTTTATAAGTATACTTTGGTAAAAATGGCGTAACTTCCTCGTTTCTAATCCGTTTCGTGCGTTTTTTTACATCCACGCCTTCGTATTAAGACGAGTTATCAAAATATAACATTTTAAAATTTTGATTTTTCTGATGAATATTGATTTTTACTGTTCACAACAGACATATATTTATTTTTATAGTTTTTGTTATCGTAAACTCGTAAACGTCGTATTTTATTCGTTATAGCTTCGTTTTTAGCGATTCTTTCGAGCACGTCTTATATTTTTAAAAAGCTCTATCTATAAATTGTTGTTTCAAAAATAAAAGTCCCTGGTGAACAGTAACTTTTATCTTTACATGCCCACGATCCTTGTGACATGTAGTATTTTATAGAAATATAAAATAAATACTTTAATTTCGTATTTCAAACAGACCCTAAAATAATTTTTGATAAAAATGTGTTTAAAATTGTTTTTATAACTTTTTTTATATAATTTTTAATCACTAGTTTATACTTAAACATTTTCCACTTAAACCAACATGTTAACATACTTATAATCTCATTATTCCATGATATTACCAATCACATATTATATGAAAAAGTATACAAAATCATAATCACAAGTAAGTTATCCATTTAACATGTTTAAAACCCTAAATGGTGATTTTGCCATATAGAACCAATATACACATAAAATGATAATTATGAAGTGTTTATGGTTTTAGATAACCTTAGTAATGATGAGTGGTGAATGGGAAATAAACCACACCCTTGTGATTTAAACCCTTGGCTTGAAATATGAGATGAAAACCCTAACTTTCTTATGAACTTGTTTCTTGAACTTTATTGTCTTAACTTCTTGTAAAGCTTAAACCAAGCCTTCAAATCTTCTTAGGACATCTTAGATATATAGTAGGGATGTGTGTAAATGTGTTAAATAAAATTTGGTATGGATTGGGTGGTGTTCTTGGGGTTGCCGTGGGCTAGAGAGGAGGAGGGGGAGAGATTTGTGTGTTTTACACCTTAACAAGTGAGATGTGTGTGTGAAATAAGCTAGCTAATGCCTTAAGTACTCCCTAGACAAGTCAAAGAACAAGATGAGCAAAACATGGAGTCTTGTATTCTTGGTCTCCTAAAGCTAGGATTATCCCATGGAAATAAGGAAGATGTTTGATATCTAGATATTTTTCTTGTGTTTTCTATCTATGATTCGTATGTATATATGTATATAAGTGATAATGTTGTGTTAATTTTGGGTATTGGGTACAATTGTGGGTATTTGTTGTAGCGTAGAAAAGTTTTGGTGCTTCCGGGTATGCCTAAACTTAATTTATCGCGAAACGTAAACGTTTTACGTAACCGACAAAAATAAAATATAAAGAGTTGATTATTACTTTCAAAAAAAATAAAATAATGTTTCTATCGTTGGTAAAATGTTATCGTTTAAGTGGGTCAATCGTCTCGTAAAATAATATTTATAAATTTAAAACTCATATAAATATTATATAAATGATTCTAAAAATGTTTCGCCAAAAGTTTTATTAAAAACGAACCAACACTATTCATGTCAGGAAATAGTGTATAAAAATCATATTTCTCTTGTTTTATTCGTTAAGTGAAAAATTTTAGCTTACGCGATTTAATTATGTGATGAGAATTAAAGTAAACGCGCACGAGAGAAAAAAAATAAATAGTGAATTTAATGACGTCGTTCATTGATCAAAAATACGGATTGTTACAGTCCTTCCCCGTTAAATGAGCCTTGTCCTCAAGGCTCAAGTTGCGACACTTGACGAAAGTACGGGTTCAGAGAAAAAGATGCGGATATTTCTTTCGGAATAATGTTGATGAAGAGGTGTAGATAATTATTATTATTATTATTATTATTATTGTTACAATTCAAGTGCAAAACTTCCTTACCTAAGATTTGTATAATGAACTTGGAGCATCCACAATGTAAAAAGTCTTTAATGACTTTTTGCATTTAATGTATATTTTTTGAGTGTAGTTGCATTGAACGCCTTGAATACCTAAGTTATTAATGACTAATAAGTGTTTGCAAAAGCTTGGTGGGCGAAGTCTTTTGTAAAAAGATTTTGCAGAACTTCATGCTACAATGCAAAAAAGCTTTTCCAAAAACTTTATAGAATAGCAAAAAGTTTTTCATGGGGTGTTCATCAGTTTGATTTTCGGGTTTGTGGGTAGTATGGTTCGGGTTCATCGGTTTAAAAATTTTGAAACTCAAAACGAAAACAAAAACCAAATATAAAACGGATAAAATCAAACCGTACACTAAATTAGAATTCGGTTAAAACCAAGAAAATCATATTCAAGTAAACTCCAAAATATAATGTAAGAGTTATGAATAAAACACAAATTTTCAAATAAAATTAACAAATCAAAAGGTCTCACAAAGAGCTCAAGTAGTTCAACAAAGAAAAACAAAGTTTAAGAAACCAAAAGTTTTAGATATATGAAAAATTATATATTTATATATTTTTTATATAAAGAACTTAAAAAATATGAAAAATTGATAAATTCAACAACAAAACCCCACATAAAAATTGTATATGATATATGCACACATTCATTTCAAGTAAAGGTCTAAATTATACTATCGAAAATATTCAAAAATTATCAAAATCCACCTAAATATCAATAGCCGAGTAAGGGTTTCTATTTTAGCTACCCACTCATTAATCACTCTGTTTATTTGACTTGCACTGATAGACCCCTAGTGATGAGCCCTAAATGGGCTAAAGAGGAATGGGTTCAAAACGACACTAAAATGCGTCGTTTTAATTGGCCTTTAGTATATGGTAAATTAATCTTTTTTTTATGTGTATAGATATGTTTGTTTTTTTGGTTTGGTTTGGTTTTTTTTTTGTCAAACCATAACAAAACCAAACACCAATTAAATATTTCGGTTCGGTTTTAAATCAGACCATACACCAATTAAAATTTTCGGTCCTGTTTATTTTTTGGTTTGTTCTGTGTCAAACCAAAACACTAAACACCCTTAGTTTTTCATGATTTATGCATTGTGGATGCTTTTAGATTTTTAGTTATACTTTACGGGTACTACAATGGTACCCTGTGGCCCACCATTTTAGCATAATTATTTTTTTTTCCTAATAGTTGAACATAATTTGTTATCATTTTATTTTTCGTATTTTTATCAGTTTAATACTTTTAACTTTTTAACTTTATATTTTTCGTTTTGTACATTTAGTGTTATAAATTTATAATAAAAAAATGAAAAAACATAAAGAAGGTACAATAATGTTTTAAAAAAGACTTGACCTATCCCCATAATTTACCAAAAGTTTGAAAAGGAAAGAGCATATCGGGTTAGGAATTTCTTGGTCGCTACTCCTAAACTAAAATATTTTTTAATCTACAAATAGAAGCTTAAAGAGGAAGGAAAAAGTGGTCCCATTGAATAATATTTCATATCTTTATGACTCGTATACTTGACTTGTAGACCTGTGAATGTGATTGCATGGCAACCAATCCTTTCTTCCAGTTTGAATATTTTTTGTTTCTATTTTTTACTTTTTTCAATATTATGTTACTCGTTTACTTTTTATTCTAACTTGTTTCAAGTTTGTTGACAACTACTAACAATAGATAATAGAATCGGTCGAGTTTAATATTTAGTTGTATGGCTAAAAGTGAAAAGTAATTAGTTGCATCTGTATTACTTAAGTTTAAGGTTAAATTCAAACTAAGCGTTGATTTACGTGGGCATGCCAAAGGTGCCCACTTTCCTCTTGGCATGGCTCAACAACCTCTTGCTTAAACAATTATCTTTAGAAATATATAAAAGAAAAATACTCGTGCAATGAAAATAACATGACTCAAAGTCACAATTGCCTTCTCACGTATAGCCAAACGGAAAAAGATCCTCTCAAGTTTGTTTTCAACATGATAGGTAAAGTTGTATTTAATGTGAGGAGTGCATAAAAAGTGGGCCTCTAATTTTGATTCAAAGAAAAACATTTATCAATTTATCTTGTATTTGATTGGCCAACATGATCTATCATGTTGAAACCAACTTTAGAGGATTCTAATCCTTATTAGTAAGGATGATGATATTGGTAACTCAAAATCTATAAATTTAAATAATACCCTTCTAATAATCACTTTATTAACATGAAAAAACAAACTTTTATGTTTTTTTTATATTTGACTTGTAAAACTTTATAGCTTATATTTCACACTTTTTTTGGCAATTTTACACATTATACTTGTATAACAATTAGTGGTCTTTGGAAATCGAGACTTTTTTTACCACTCCCGAGAACCAAATATACGAAAATAGTCTCTGAGGTTATCAGTCCGTTGCAAAGTTAGTCCTTAATGACTGAAATTTTAACAAAACGACATTCGGTTATCGGTCGTTTGCAAAGTTAGTCTTTAATGAACCAACACCGATTAAATACTATACAAAAAAAGTCCTTGGGTTATCGCTCCATTGCAAAGTTAGTCCTTAATGATTGACATTTTAACAAACATGTACAAAAAAGTCCCTTCTGTTTACCTGTCACTGCAGAAGTGGTCCGTGAAAATTTACGTAAATAATGTCTTTGTTTTACCCACTGTTAAAACATCTTGTCCTTAACGAACAACTCCGTTTAACATAAATTAACGTAAAACCTGCGGAGCGCGAGTTTAAGACCTCGTGTTATTAACAAGACAAAATAGTTTTCTTATGATTTTCCACTTCTTGAGTTACGTAATTAGCAACCCAACCGGTGAATCCCAAACAAAGACACATTGCTATAAAGTACTCTACTCTATACTACTAAAGGAAAACAACACAGGATCCAGATTATGAAATCAACAATCAAATTCAAGTATTTATCAGAGAAAATGTTGGTCCAAAAAAATGAGTAAAATATGAATATGTTAACAAAATAAGAATTTTTTTTACTCAATACCTAATCGACAGCTAATAATACAATTTGTACTTTTCAACGTTTATAAATCTTATCAGAAATGAAATAAAGATTTACAAAAGGATATTTGCAGAACACTATCCCGATTGAGTGACAAATAAAAATCTCATTTTAATTAATAAAAGTTAAGCTTATGATTCAATAAGAGGAGGATCATATCAATTATAAGTCATATGTATCATTTTTTGTTTGTTTAAAATCTCTATATATCTCTGTTACAAACTTTTTTTATATGAAAGAAAATACAAAGGTAACATGTGATGGTTGTTGAGACGTGTCATGCATCCGTAGAGAAATACGTCTTTCGATAAATGCTTTTCTTTTTCAAAAAAGCAACAACTATACTTTATGAATAGTGACGCCACTTTTTTTCATCTTTATGACAACTCATTGTATTTGTTTGATTTTCTTTCAAAAGTACTCATATTTTGTTTGTTTTTTCAGGGAGATAGATAACTGAGAGCCATTGAAACTTTGTCATATCTTAATAACTTTCATGTTGTTTGCAGCTCAAAAACTTCATTCATTAACACCGCATCAATGAGGTGAAGTGTTTGTTCAGTTGGTCTTTGAATTCTCTGAAACATGTCATTATTGATTGAGCTTAAAACAACACTCTCACTCACTAATTTCTTTATTATAGTGACTAACACTCACTAATTTCTTTAAAAATATACTTTGTTTGTCCTTCACAAATAGGGAATTCAAGAGATCGAGAATTTTTTTATGTCCCATCAGTTTTTTTTTTCTTAGCCCAACATGTAACTAGCTTGGGGTCATAAAAAAAACAGACCACACAAAAATACATTTTAACAATCGGAATGATAATGTTGGTATAGATCAATTTAATCTCAAATGAAATCAATCGATTGAGATTCATTCAAAAACCCTAATTTCAAACAAACCTCCAATTCAAAAACCCTAATTGATGAACATCTTCTAACAAAGATGACTTTCAAACTCCACAAATTAATAATCTAAATTCCTTATTCCCTTTTGTTTGAATCCTGTTATAACCCCTGAAATTGGGATTAATCATTGATTGATTAATCTCATATCGAGCGTGTTAGGCGGGTTTCTCATCTTGGGTTTTTGTAATTTAGATTTGTTATTCTCCTCTTTAAATCATTTAGACTCCGTTTCCGTTTAATCTCGCTGTCATTGAAACCCTGATATGTTTTTCTTTTCAATCTCTTTTTTATCTTGATCTCCCTTCAATCAAAAGATTTAGTTGGGGCGTGTCGCAGATTCTCTCTATATGGTGGACGGTTAGGTAATTGTATTCTTGCTTCGCTCATTTATGTTACAAATTTCCGGTAAATTTTTTCTGCAAAGTGTCATCTATTGCTCAATCATGTAATAAACAATACAGACATTAGTTGTTGGATACGTTTATCCTCGAAAAGGTACGAGAAAGAAGGTAAACGTTTTGGTTTTGTTCGTTTTATCAACGTGTTTAATGTTGATCGCTTGGTGAACAATTTATGCACAATTTGGGTGGGTCAATTCAAGCTTCACGCTAATAGACAAGATTCAAAGATGTCTTTTGGTTCATGGGTCAAAGGGGCAGGAATAAGAAGTTGCAAAATTCGCATCGTACCTAATGTCGGGGGATTCTGAGGGTGGTTCTGTAATTCGATATGTTTTAATGAGGCGGTTAAAAAATCATAAGTCGGGTTGATCAAGACTCCTCCATGCACATTGTTCTTGACGAAGATTGTCTGCGCTCTCCAAAGTCTTTTCTTCATCCTGAGATGGGTAGGATTAAAGAATTGCGTTCCCTTTACCATCTCAAGACACGATCCTTATGAACTCGAAGGTTTCGTGGACTTGAATGTAAGTTACTTAGGGGAATTGTGGGTCTCTTAGAAGTTTTCTCTGTGAAATCGAAAATAGCATTCCGCGAAATGTGGGTGTTAGCTTCTGGTTTCATATGTCGTGGTCGCCAAGCTGATCTTTTCTTATATCAATCGCCAGTTGGTCGCATTGTGTGGTAGAAATTGAAGGTGTTCCATTGAAAACTATGGACTTTTAACACTTTCAAATAAACATTGTCACCAGGTGGGGGAAATTAATCGACACTAACTGACTCTGATGGAAATTGTTTCACTCGAAACGATTTTTGTTTGTTCACTATAGTCAATCTCTAAATATTTATGAAAATTCAGGATCCATTTTCGTGGAATTGTGTATTGGATTCGTGTTGCTTAGGAGTCCCTGGGCCTGGTTGGACCACATTGACTGGTGGAGGACTCGGATGAGGAGGAAAATTATTGATGACGATTCTTTATAAAAGAAGGAATGAAGACTTGAATCTGAGACATGATTGTAGCAAAACTCGTTCGAAGTTCCTGATACGGTTTTTGAAAATGAAGGTGGTTCAAAAAGGACTCATCTGGGGGATCTTTTGGGCTATACCTTCTGCTTCATACAAAAAGACAAAGGATCAAAACTAAGGAGGGAAAGGTTATGGTCCAAATTCTAGTCCAAAATTCCCAAGGGTTTTACACCTAATAACGACAATGACGATACAGGGGATAAGTCAGTCGGTAATGCACTTTGAAAGAAGAAGCTCATACGGTATAGAAGACTGGAGATTTAACAATTCCTAACCTCAAAGGGAAAAATGTAGATGAATCCGCATGAGATGCGGTCGTTTTAAGATATAGTGGCAACGCGTCATGGGTCATTTTTTGTGGCTTATGGAGGACGTGGTGAATAAGTTCTTGGTCCCAAACAAATGGGCTATAAATGGATGGGTGTGATTACAATCTGTCCGATTATTCATTGGATTTATCAAGGAGCGTCAATTGTAGATCGATGAATTTGTGTCCTTAAGTATACATAGGCCTCGCTAATAAAGGCAAATAGATTGGGCAAGGAGTTATGTTTGGTGGGGGAAGAATAAGGTGAATTTTTCTGATACACACTGATGTCGATTCTTTCAGTCTCGGCTCAGCTCTTGAATTGTGAATAAAGTATACTCAAAGCTGGAGGAGATTGATCTTTTCAGTTAGTTCGTCGGTGTTGGGGTAATTCGACATCTTTTTGAGCATCTATTCATAGTAATTCGGTAGGCATTCAGGTGGGGATTCTTGTGTGTTTGGAATCCAACTTTTTTTGTAATAAAAGCTTCACTATTTCGGATTTTTTTATCATTATTAGGGGGTGTTTGGTTATTGAACGGTATTGAACCTATGATTATTGCGGTTATGCTCCTCTAGAATCACGCCGTGATTAAACGTATGCTTTGGGATCTACTTGGGCTGTTATTTAATCTAGTGCATAGGAGAGGTTGTGATTATGGGGGACTTCAAGGAGGTTGCGTCAAATCAGACAGGTTTGGTACTAATATTAATGTTCTTGGGGCGAATATTTTTTAATTCTTTTATTAATTCCCGTGGTCTATTGATGAATGCTTGTGGCATGTATTGTGAGGCATTTGGTGCTTTGCGCGACCAAAAATGAGCAAGCTGGATAGATTTTTTGTGTATCTAACATTTGCTATAATATTTTCCCTCACATTAGCGGCATCTACTTTGGACAGATTCTTATCCGATCACAGAACGATTCTTCTTTGAGAGGACGGCCCTTTGTGTCAAATGATTATGTCTCGGTTCCCTTTCGATTCGGTTCTCACATAGTGATTTCTTCTCAGAGATCGGTGGGACTTTGTACATGAGTTTTCTGATGAAGTGTAGAATTCACATATCTATTTTATGTTCTACTTAAAAGGCCACAATTCCAACACCCAAAATCGGATCAAAACATGGCCAAAATTTTGCTTGTATTTGGAGTTTAATGTGTGAAGGTTTGGATATCTGTGCAAATATTACAAGATAACAGTAAAAAAACGGGCTCAATAAGCGGACACTGAGAACGGTGATCATGTGATCAAGAAAGCTAAAGAATCAAGCACGAAGACAGAGGAAATTCATTGCTCAGCCGCTTTCTACAGTCAACTGCACTAAACCACATTTATCCAAAGCTCAGCTCCATTGTTATAAACACAAAGGGATGATATGCTATTTGCCCAAAGTTAAATTATAACTTGAAATATTGTGCTTACCAAAATAACACAGGGCGAAATTGCAATTCCTCTATAGTTACAAAAGGGGGGGTCTTAGACCGGCGGTCAAATCTAAACCATGGACCCCTTTTTAGCCAATCATAAGCAAAGCCCCAACCCAATTTACCAACTGAACCCGACCAACCGGGGTTACACTTATAATCCCTTTTTTAACACTTAGATATTCACTCATTTACCCCCGCGCTATATCGGTTTTAAACACACTCACAATCACACACGAACACACTCAAGAACACCATAAATCCCTATCTAACAATTCCATTTCACCCTCTCTCACCATATTAACCAGATTTAGGGTTAATGATTCCCCGCACACCCCTTAACCCATCTGATCACTATCAATTAATCACTCAACCTCATTCCGAACCTTGGCTAAATGAAAGGAAGTGATTGGGTGTGATGTGAAGTGTGTGAGTGTTTTACAACTCTAACATAACTAAACACACATATGCCACGTCAACGATCGTCGGTTTATACAAACTATTAATACAATCGGCCTTTACGTTTGAAATCAAGGAAAGAGAAATGATCGAAGGGCTGAGATAAGATGAAGAAGGGTCTAGAAGATGGAGGATGAGCTCAAGCTTCGGGTATAAATACCCCCTCATTCCAGCTTATGGAGGGTGAATTTTTTAGTTTATTTTTGTAGTAGTTAAATTTTTCGATTCAGTTTTTTTAGTAGTACTTTTTTAATGTAATTTCAATTTCATGTTATTTCATTTCGAATTGTAATAAACTTTATTTCAGTTTTAATAAAAGTTTTATTTCATATAAATTTGTTTCTCATTTAAATTCTGTCAAAAAATATTTGTGTTTGTTATTGCTGTTCATTCGATCAAGGCTTGATACCATCTTGGAATTGGATGGCTGCTATGGTATCAAGAGGGTTTAGAGCTATTGGTTAGCACATAGGTTAGATTAGGTTGTTGTTGGTTCGAATTGAGCTTATGTGAATAAGCCATAAACCCACACAGCTTATTGTTGTTCTTGCTGGGTGAATCTAAGGTACACACTATTTGTTTTACAATTGTTCTTTTTCTGTTTTCTTAATAAGCTGTGGGATATTTGCTAATAGTTTGATTAAGTAGATTTTATTAAGTAGTAAAAATCTGTCAAGTGCTTAAAATTTGCTTTGCTTATTTAGTTTAAGAGATAGAATACTAAGCTGCTAGAGCTTTTAAGCTAATAAGCTTATTTAGCTTATTTTAAATAAGTAAAAGTTGAGTTTCAATTAGTTTTAGCTTTTTAAATTCTGTTGAAAAAGCTGTTTTTATATAAAAAGGATGCTGAGTGTTAGTAGTTAGGGAGTTCAGGGGTCATGTCTGTCCATCTTTAAAGTTTCTGTTAGTTAGAAATTTTCATAGTTAGTCCTTGTTACTTACACAGTTAGTCCTTTTAATTTTCATCAGTAAGTCCTTCGTTAGTTTAATTGTTAAGTCTAGTTAGTCCCTAGGTTAAGGGACTACTTCTGTCAATTGATCAAACTTTGTGTTTTTTATATAAACCTAAATTTTCCCCGCCTACCCTTATCTTTCTGTTTTGTCACTTTTAGCCCATGTGTTTTGGTTAAATTGGTTAGGTTAAAAAAAATAGTTTAATTAAATAATAAAATTAGGTTTTTTTTAGTTTAATTAGTTAAATTAGTTAATAATTACTCATTAAAAATTAGGGCTTTTAATAAAATTAATTTTCTGCATTATTTCTTTTTATAAAAAATAATTTTATATAATTTTTAGTTTAAGTTTTATATTTTTAAAAATTAATTTTCGAATTTAGTTTTTAATATTTCATTTTCAAAAATCAAATAAAAAGAAAAAAAATAGAAAAATTAGTAATAAAAATGTTTTTCTCATCTTTTTAAGTAATTTAGAGTTAATTTAGTTTAAAAAGTATTTGTCTTAGTTTTTATCAATTTAATTTCTATTTTTAGAATTTAATCTAGATTAAATAGTATTTAATTCATAAAAAAGTGTCGCGTTGATGTAACCATTCATCAGGAAACCTGAATACTTTATCCTAGGCTAGTGGGTCATAGCCGTTAAGATAAACTGCAACTTCTTGGTCGAGCCGTTCTGGTTTATGTTCGTGTTATGCTTAATATGTGCATTTCCGCCAATCGTTCTGAAACATCAATGTGAGTTTATAGCCCTCCTTGTTTTTACTGGTTTTACATATATTTTTAGGGTGAGAACATGCTTGTTTACAAATGTATTTACATGGTTGATTACAAATTGGTTTTACGATAATTAATTTATATATCTCGCGATGAGATACAATACTTGGTCTAATTTTTAGGCGTGAACACTCGCTATAACTTGGTTATACACTCATATGCATATCTCACGGTGAGATACAACATTGGTTTTTACTTATGGATGCAACAACTATACTTTTACTCGAATGATTATGGATTAGCTTAGGTTGCATGAACTGTAAATCACTTGGAGGGTGAGCGCGAATGTTATGAAATAGATCTATTCGGGATTGACAATCCCCGTTCGGGTGATTAGCTATCACTGGGCAAACGAACGTTATAACATGTCGGAATACGATTGGTTGAGTCTTCAGGGCCAACAATTACATACACATGAATATTTTCATAAATGCCCGGGTGTTCTTGGAGGGGACACCTATGATGGGTACATATTATTTTCATTAATGCCCGGGTGTTCTTGGAGGGAACACCTACGATGGGTACACTCTTACTGTGCCTTGAATAAAGTGGCATACATACAAGTCTACGTCGCAGTTTCATGAACTTAGAGTAATTGTAATCATTGTTTTATACTCACATGGATATTTACTGTGCCTTGAATAAAGTGGCAATACATACTTGAAACATTTTGGTGATATATATATATATATATATATAAATATCATACATGCTTTGAACAATTGCGGTACAACGTTCATACGTACATTTTTGTGACTATTTGGGGATTTAAATGGTCATGCATACTTTACAACTATTTGATTTCTAAAAATCATACATACATTTTGGAAGGACATTTAAGGATTTTAAATGGTCATACACACTTGACAGAACTTTGGTTCAACATTTATACTTAAACAAATCTATGAACTCACCAACTTTATGTTGACATTTTTAAGCATGTTTTTCTCAGGTGAATTAGATGCTTGGCCTACTTGATGTGCACTGGAGTCTAAAATTGACAAGATTTCATTCATGGATTTCTACATACATACAAGTGATCAAATCTCGTTGTGTTAATTTCAAGCTTTTCATTGTGATGCAATTATGGGATAAACATTATATCAATTTCAAGGAAATCAACGAGATTACTTTTCAAACGACACATTTAGAGGTCGTTCTCTTGTATCTAGCGCTGTGTATTATGAAGTAACGCCCCCGGACACATTTCCGCTGCGACACGTTTTTGGGGGTGTTACATGATAGGAGACAGTCTTCAGCTTTTGGCTCTGCTTAACAAGTGTCACAAACCTTTGCCATTCTGGTTGTAGTTGAAGTAAGAACTGGACATTCACTTGATGAATATAACAGACATTGATTTGGACAAGCTCATTCACCATCTTGTAAAACCTGTGAGTAATACGATCAAGTGATTTCTCCACCCTGTGATGTGAATTTTCCAACCTCCCAATACAACTTTGTGTTCCAAGATCTTGAACATTGATTGATTCACCTTGTTTCAACCTTTCAATGGCGATTCCATATTTCACATGCAATTCGGAACCAGCATCAACATGGGAAGTAGATATCGTTATCTATCCCTATGAGAATGACTGAACGGCTCAGCTTCAGCAATCTCTTGATCGCCGTATGTCTTGTGTGAAAACATTCCTTATAGTTCTCCATATACCTTTACTTTAGTTTTTTTCAGAATTACCTTTCGGTAACTGTGAACTGTCATTCTCACTGGCTCATTGATAACGTATATGGAGGATTTTTAGGAGACAATAGTGGATGAGTTCACTGTTAGGTTTGTGTGTCAATATTTCTATTGATTTCTGGATTTCCACTGAACGCATTACCTAGTGCTAAATTGGTGACGACTATGCTACCCGCTTCCATGATAGCAATATGAAAGAGCATGTCGATGGTTGAGTTTGCAATAGGTATTTGAATTATTGACATTTTGATGAAGTTGTTTGTAAATGGATATTGAGATCTTAAGTTGTTATGAAGTGATTGATTGTGGTTTCAAATGAATTAACATTCACGGGATTTTACAAATCTTTGATTAAAACCGAGAAAAGAATCGTATCTTTCGCGGGATTTTACAAAATCAAGAAGAAACCGTGAATGAATAATTAATTGACGTTTCAAGTATGATTAAGTTGATTGTTGGTTTGATTTGGTTTGAGACAAAACGCAGTGAAGAAGAAATTTTGCCAGAGTTTCTGTCCAACAAAACGCAATATAGGTCTTCAAGGTAGACAAAACGCAGAAAGCAAATCGCAGTAAGGCACCTTAGACAAAACGCAGTGAATTCTTGAGACAAAACGCAACCAAGAAATGAAATGGACAGAGTCTCCCCTAGGCAAAACGCAATAAGGGTCTTCAATTAGGCAAAACGCAATGGCAAATCGCAACCTGTAAAATCAACCAAAACGCAGAGGCAAAACGCAATAACCAAAACGCAGAGGCAAAACGCAGAACCAAAACGCAGAGGCAAAACGCAAGACCAAAACGCAGAGGCAAAACGCAGAACCAAAACGCAGAGGCAAAACGCAGAACCAAAACGTAATAACCAAAACGCAACGGCAAAACGCAAGAAATCTTTGGGCAAATCGCAACGAATGAAGCAAAACGCAATCAAGAACACCCCTTCAGTTAGTCAAAACGCAGCCAAGAAAAAATCACCAAACTTTCTTGAAAGCTACGAAATGATGTTAAAACCACCTAGTAATGATGCAAAGGGAATAGATTCTTAGCCTAAAAGTACAAACTTTAACTCCTTTAACCACAAAACAATATCCAAATGTTGATTTTTTATCTTGCTTTTTTCAAAACCAAAAAAACAACAAATTTTTTTTTTGAAACAAAAAAGTGAATATCGGATTAAGAGAAAAAGAGTGTGAGTTTACAAGAGAAAAACTGTAACCAACAACCCTCTCCTTATGTTGAGAGGTTCTAATTATACATAAGACCTTGCTATCTTGGCACATGGGAATTTCTAACCGGGATCGGCTTGTTTATACTTGGGCTTGTAAGCCCGAAACACGGACAATGAATAGATTACAATCCAAGCCCGTTGAACCCGACTAGTCTATTACATACAAGACTAGTTTGACTTCAAAGACCAATACATTCTGTTTGACTTATATAATTAAGGCAAACACAAAATCAAGAATGCGGTGAAATTCGTTCTTCCAATCAACACCTCATAAATATGTTTGTTTTACAAAAAGATATTTTTAATCTAGACACAAGTCTATAGTTTATCCAAGTTTCTTTATTATAGATTCAAAGATATCAAACCGAATAAGAATTGAAGCAATCTTGAAAGAATAAGAGTTCAATTAACTTAACATGAAGTTTGGGTATGCGTTTCGATTAGAATTTATTATAATTCTATGAACATGCAACGTGGAAAAGTAATAGGAAATAGTCTTATTTTCCCCAAGAAAATAGACACAGTTGTCTCCACAAGTAAGGAACAAACCGATGTTTACTATACGTGCATAAATACGTTAAAAAAACTTGCAAAGTTCATTTATAGTATTTTCGATAATACATCCCTTAAAAATTAACTACCCATGTTTATATAAATAAACAATTAATTTTACAAGGGTCTAAGATCTAACTTACTATCTAAACAATAATGCAGTTGAATCTACTAAGAAATGGTATAACTCAAAAAAGGTAATCTGCGGAAGATAATTGCCACATAGAGCAACTCTTTAGCCATATGGGGCACAAGGCAATATAATCCAGAATTATAATTGTCAAGTAGCATGATAACCCCATTGATGCCTCGGGGTCTAAGTTCTTGACCAACCATACACAGATAAGTCGTTCAAAACAAATACTATAATTTTCAGTCTCAGTTTGACCATACAATGTTATATTTACCCCTTGTTTTGAAAATTCACCTAAGACTGTCTTAGAGTAAAAAAACAAACTCAAGTGATTTCATACTTGGATGGCAAATGACTTAATTTTAAGGTATAAATATTTTGATAAAAACAAGGTTACCAAAAATGTGTATAAGGAAGCATGCATACAACCTTATATTATAAAACATTTCTAATTTGCTTTAAACACGTCTATAAAAATAGAAAACCCAAATTTTATAAACCAATGCCTTTTATAAAATTAAAGGTTACCATGTTTTCAATATACTAAGTATAAGTCACATTACTACGGATAAGGTTAAATCCCCATGAGATATAATCAAATCCTAGATAGATACCAAACAGGATTTATTCCATCTTTAGTAATTATTACGACATACCATAAATATGTTAAAAAAAACATTATGTAAAATGATATATTCTTGCGTTGTTCCGTCGCGGGTTCCCTTGCGGAAACCACTAAACCCATGCGTTATAGAACGTTGCAAGAAATTACAAATTTACGTATATAGCCCATGATTTAGCAAAGTGTACATATTAATATACGTACAATAAGCATTTTAATCATGTAATTTTAGTCCATATTAATTTTGAAAATCATTTTTGCATTTTATATAAAAAAAATGCCATATATAAACATGCAAACATAATTACCAAACTAATCATACTAATCAAAATCCATTTACACAATTAATACAATTATCAACAATGGTCTTCTCATCTTTTCCAATTAACCCAATTATTTCACGGTATATTTCATGCATACAATATCAAAACAACATGCAAAAAATACATAATGAACCAAGGTTTTACAACGCACTTAAACCATGGTAGACAATTTATAAGCAAAAAATATGCAACTAATATAAGTCAAATCGCATATATAAAATACATGAATTTATAATAAGCGCACCAAAAACCTTCAATAAAATTAACATATTTTATATCTTATTATTATGTGAAAGTTTAGGTTAAAATAATTCACTAAATAATATCCAAAATAAGTTTTCACATAAAAGCGCAAGAAATAATCATAAATTATCGCATTTATAATTATACCGGATCCCTTCCCAAAAATGCATACCATATTAATATTTATTGCAGATTTTATGTGTTTTATATAGTAATGTATATCAGTAAAGATAGAATACCTAAATAAAATTTGGCACATAAAAAAGGGCAAGAAAAATATTCACAAAAATATTTGTATTTTAGGTATTTTAAACGTTTTATGTATTAAAATACGCTATAGAAGAACGGCTCGTGATGCCACTTTGGAAATCATGATCTAAAACCAATAACTATTACGTGAATATAAAGGAGCTATTCAGACGGAATACTGACTCATATATGCCCTTATAATTACTAAAAAAACATAAACCAAGCAACAGAATGAAGAACCGGAGACTTCTTCGAGTACACGCATGTGTGTAATACATGCTAAACCGAAAACCCTTCAAGTTACTAAAGTAAGTAACCTCCACATGGTTCATACACTACACGTCAAACAATACCACCCGAATGATAGTTCCACGAACGAACGCTCAAGAGAATACTTCAAGTAGTCGAAACTCAAACACCTTTCACGAAGGGGTGTTTTTATTTGTTCAACCACAAGAGAGGGGAAGAGAAAGAATGGGATAAAAATAATGAGCTAGGAGATCCTTTATTTTAACAAGATATAAAGCCCTCTAGTTTACCTCTCTCACCAATGTTGGATAAAACCCTTTTCCCATTTCTTTTGCTATAGGCCGGTCGTCCCCCTCCCAAACAACCTTTGGGTTGACTTTTTGACTTTTCTAATTATTTTTGATTAATTACATTTAATTACCCATTAATTAAAAAGCCTTATAGTTAATTATTCGTAAACGAACTAATTAACGACCGTTGGTATTCTATAGTTGAAATATTAATATACATAATAAATATACACTTATATTATTATATACATTAATCGAGTATTAAATACATATATAATAAATATACGCTTATATTATTATATATATACCAATAGAGTGATATCTAAGTGTAAAAAAAAAAAAAAAAAAAAAAAAAAAAAAAAAATATATTACAGTGTGTGACCCAGTAGGACATGTATTCCTTACCGGATTAATATCCGTATGACATGAGCACAAACCAACAGTTGCTTTTTTAGGTTTCACAAATTTGATTTCCTTGGACTCACTGGTTGATGCTTCAAATGAGTTAAATCCTAAACCTAATTTATCACCGGAGGGTTTTTGATTACTTAACATTTCATTTAAGCAATGTGTACTCTTTTCAAATTTAGTTAGCTTAAGAGCTTCCTCTTTAAGTTTTTCGTTGTCGATTTTAAGTGACTAACAATTTGTACATTCGAGATCAACTCCCTTGTTTTTCTCGAGTGTAGCAATTTTAATTTTAACTCACTAATCTCATTTTCAAGCTTCTTTTTAGCTTTCTTTAGTTGTTTGTTCTTAAAGATAATTTTTAAACTTATTTTGCGAAAGTTGTAACATTCGCTATCAAACTTAATATCATCTACCCAAGAAATATCATCACTAAAGTAAGTAATCAAACAATACCTCATTTGAGTTAGATCACTAGACATGTTTTCGTCTTAGCCTTCTCATCATCTTCTTCACCGCTATCACTCCAAGAACCTCTGACGAATGCTCTCTGGTTCTTGTCTTTTGGTGGTTTTGGACATTCTCCAATAAGATGATTTAGATCACCACATCTAAAACATTTTCTATCACTTTTTCTGTTCTTATCAGCTCGACTTCTTTAGAACCACTAGTACAAAAAGTGGATTTGGTCACACATGGGCAAAATGGAACGGCCACACATTCACATATTTATGTGACCAAAGGTACCAAAAAAGACACCATTTACTAATTAGTCACACATGAACATTTTTATCATGTGACCATAGAACCAGAATTGCCATACATTCCGAACATCATGTGGCTAAAAGTAACTAGATATAAATTGCTTGTGTCACAAATGAATTTCGAAACGTGTGACCAATACAATAGCTTAGAAGCATTGGTCATGATATACATATAAATAGTAGACACAATATTTCAACACACTTGAACAATGTGAGCTAAATCCACATTGTCACACTAAATGTTTTGTCACACATATTTTAGTGTAGCCAAAAACCGATACAATAATGGGCACGTAACTTAATATAGGTGTTCTAAAGATTAGTTTATTTTAGCTTGCCAAAGCTAATGTTTTGTCACAATTACTTCTAACTACTCGCGACCAAATGCCATATAGGTCACACTAAAACGTTTTGTCACACAATCATAAAATTCAAGCCATTTGATGACAATAGATCACACAAAAAACATATTTCTTGCAATTCAAACACCATAAGGTACACTTATTAACACTTTTAGTCACTTTAATGACTTAGTTGTATGTGACTAAAATACCCCAAGACAAACATGCATTGTGTGGCTAAAAATTACAAAAGGTCACACAAACAATCAAATTCAATGTGGCCCATGGATGAATCAATAGACACACAACAACCATTTCATCAATTACACAACAAATGGTCACACTATAACTCATATTTGATACTTTATGCTTAATATTTGTGACTAAATACCAAAACAAACATGCTTTGTGTGACTAAATAATACATAAGTGCCACACTGAACATAAAATACATGTGTACCATTAGGATGATCCATGGTCCACAAAATACACATTTCTTTAATTAAACACCATATGGTCACACTTATTAACACTTTTGGCCACTTTATGCTTAATTATATGTGACTAAACACCCAAAAAAACATGCTTTGTGTGACTAAATATTACAAATGGCCACACAAACATAAAATTAATGTGGCCATTGGATAAACATTAGTCACACAAAATACACATTTCTTCACTTTAACAGCAAAAAGGTCACACTAATTATATAACGCTTTTGGTCACTTTATGCTTAGTTGTAATGTGACTAAATTCCCAAAAAAACATGCCTTTGTGCGGCTAAATATTACAAAGGTCACACAAACTATCTAATCATGTGGCCCTTGGATACATCAATACACACACAATCACAACAATCTTTCAATTTAAACACATCATATTGTCACACATATTAACACTTTGGTCACTTTATGCTTAGTTGAATGTGACGTAAATTACCCAAAACAAACAAGCCTTTGTGTGGCTAATATTAACAAACGGTCACACAAACACAAACTACATGTGGCCATAGCTTGATTATCAATAGTCACACAAAATAGACATTTCGTCACTTTAAAGACATAAGTCACACTTTTTAACACTTTTGGTCATTTATGCTTATTTGTATTGACTAAATACACAAAAAAACCAATTTATTCATATAAGAAAATAAAAGAGGATTTTTACATTAACACCCAGCAAAAATCGATACCCTCGACCTCCTTACAGAAGTCAACAGGTAACCAACATGCCAAGCAACAATTCGTTAATGTAATGTATTTCCATTATTAATAAAGAAGTTTAAGCCTTCATTGTTAGTACATAATCTGGGATTTCATCACACATGCTATTTTTTGAATGGCCACACAGTTAGATATTTATGTGACTAAATATGTCACACACTTGAACTATGGTGACAAAATGGCTTATATGGTCCACACAAAACCATAGTAGTATATGTATAGATTGGGGGATGATTAATTATTATATTAACCACATGGATTTTGCACTAATTTATACAAAACATCACTAACTTATAAAAAACAGACTAATATACTACAGTATTAACTTACAAAGACAGAACGAATATTATACTCTAAACAGCACTAACTACTTTGAGTAAATACTTCAAAACTTCAGCAGAAGACAAAAACTGACAACAAGCATCACTACTCTTTAACTGACATTAGTAATCAACTGAATCAACATAGTAATAACTTAGAAAACCATATATAGACCTTTAAAACCCAACAATCCCCACCTACAACTTGATATTACCTTGTCAATCAGTCAGTATTACCTTGTCACAAACAAATACAGATGGATTGGTTAACTAGTATTGTGGGTGATCCATTTGTAGATATGTTACTTATGCCATCTTGTGTGAATGCTGACAACAAGAGTGGTTACAATAGGACTTTTACAATGGAATGTAGCATATCTACTATTGATAACAAGCTCTTATCAATGATGATACACTGCTAAGGATGCTGTTATAGATGACTGTCTATGAGGATAGAGCTGCATGGGTCAATCATGAAGTAGACACTTTATTCGGTGGAAATGAATCCCATGATATGTGTTTTCTCAACAATAGAGGCACTGGTGTTGTATCTGGTCATTTTAGTTATTCCTGGGCTAATAGCCTTTGACGCAAATAATGGGAAATGTAGGTGTTATGGGTGTACTGTGAAGAAAAGCTTTTTTGTAATCATTGTTGTAAATTGTCATTCTTAAAAGAACATGGGCATATACTATGATCTTGACAGTAATGTATCTTCATAAGTTTGTTTCTAATATATCTACACAATATTCACCAAAAAAAACTACATGTGATTTTCACCATTACAAAATCACCAAAATTTGATTGCTAAACAAAACACAAACCAAAGCTACATCTAAAACATGTTATAACATTCGTCACTTACCACATGACACCTTTCTATTCCCCTTTGCGCTTATATGCACAAGTTTTGTTTCCTGGCAACCTATTTCTTTTCAATTTTCATCCCATGTAGAACACTTGCTAGTCTCCACACACATCTTTGTGATTGTACATGCTAACACCTTTTGGATTGTTTTCTTGCAAACTGGTACATATTTACCTTTAGACATTGCAGAGTTAGAGTCATCAATGCAATCCTTGTTTTGTGTTTCCTTGTCTGGTTTCCATGTTTGTGCTTTCATTGTCTATGCTTGGAAAGTAGTTCCATTCTAGATATTCCCAATTGTCATATCATAAGCCATCTAGCACTCCTTGATGTTGATGGGCCCAAAAATGACTAGAGCACTTGCTTTTTTTTCTGCCCATCTCTTGTCATCTGAGCTGTCTGAGCTAATATCAATTATTGTTGGCAAAAGAAAAATTAAGTATAAGGCAGATAATATCCTAACCACAACACACAATTTTAGCAATCAAAATAGTGATAACACAATATAGAATATAACATCATTACTTCATTAAACCAAATACAAACCATTCTAACATAATAGAAAATTAAGTTACAGTGGCATAGTGTAATAAATAGTAGAATTTAACATCAACTACATTACATAAGGACGCAAAACATAACATCATAAAGTAGATTTAAGCATAACGTACCACGTCTAATCTCCTCTTCCCTATCTTCCTCTTGCAAGCAAAAGTAAGCAAAAGTCATTAAAATCATCACTCTAAAGGTCTTGCCTTTAATAGATCCCAGGTTTTAGCATTTGCAAGCCAAAGTACACAATTTGTTATTGTTGACCAATGTCTTTAGACAATGAGTGTGGTGTTATAGTTGATGCTTGTAGTTTAGCCTAGACCCACATTCTTCTCTACTTTACCTTAGAAGATGCCTCAGATGCTTGTGCTTTAGCTAACATACATGCTTTAGCCTTTTTAATGTCTTTCCAAGAAGGTTTTACATCACTCTCATTACATCCTGATTTTGTAACAAATCTCTTAGTGGTTCTGGAGAGTCTAAACTATCTCCATGTAAGTGCTAATGTAGAGAAGTCTATATGAGTTTGGAAGTAATGGGTTGCTACCTATCCTAATATCCTTAGCAAGATCAAAATCAGTTATTTGGTTTTCACAATGAATTCCCAAACACTCCTTTATAATGTGGCTAAATGTATATGGGCTATATTTTAATCCAAAAACACCCTAAACTATTATATAATATGTTTGAAGAATATAAAGGGATTCCGAGAAAAGGTATCTTCTACGAAACATGAGCAGATAGCAACGCACCAACAACACATTATAAGCAGTTAAGTCTTGAAAAAAAAATAAATAATGACACACATTAGCAGAGAAGCTAAAAAATAACAAAAAAAGGAAATAAGGAAACAAAGATAATAAAGATACCGTTCTGATTTGCCCAATTTTGAATTAGGGTTTATGAAAAGTGTTAGGAAATACTGTAGCTAATCGATTTTTGAGGTGAAAATGAATTAATGTGTAGTTTGAATTTAATTTATTTTTAAACATAAAGTGTGTTTATATGAATGGGTGGAAGCGTTTTATAAGGGGGTAAGGGATAGTATAGGCGGTGGGTAGGTGGAATGAATTAATATGTTTATCACTAATTAATGTATCATTCAGTTCTTAGCTTAGCAGTCTTTTAACTTACCTTATTAGTATTAAGTTAAACCTAGCATATGAACTATTTAACACAGTTCTAAACATCATAACTGCCATTCAGATTATCCAAGCAAAACTTTCATACAATACTTCATCATAACCTTAATTCAAAGACATAAATAACATTATTAAACTAACTACACCTTAACTTTAATTAACAGCATAACTTTCATGTAATTAAGGATTTATCCAGCAAAACTTCCCATACATCCTTCATACTTATCATAACCATAATTTCACAGACACAAAACAGAACATTATATAAACACTAAACACCTTACAACTGACATGCCTTGGCAGCACAAACTATTGTGCCTGGCACACTAACTATTGCCTCGCAGTACTAAATAAGTTCACAGTACACACATATAAACCAAACAGGATTTAAAAAATTAAATAGATAGAAATGAAATCACTTACAAGAGTATTTGCATGACAACTTAAGCATGGCATGGTTCACACTTGGATTTTCAAATCACAAGGACACCCTCCACAGTCCCTTTCGATAGTAGTTATCACATGATTCATTAGACCAAGTAACGTTGATCTACAAAGGCAATACTATAACATTGCGATGGTGACGAACGGTACTAAATTCCTCATCGACTTCGTCATACGTATCTTTGTAATTCTTGGGAGGTGTCTTAAAGACAATAGACAATTTTTTATCTACCGGGTTTTTCACATAAAACACTTGTAGTGCTTGTGAGCCTAATACGAACGGATCAACCTTGTGGCCTAAATTATTCAGGTCGACCAATGTATACCCAATTTTATCGCGTTTCACACACCTAGATTTGTGATTAACCCCCAATCAACAATTGAAAAGAGTATTAGCTGAAAAACGGTAAATCGAGTACCACATATCACTTGTAAAAATACCATAATATTATGCTTGTCCTTGTGGTTGCAACTTCTTATATATGTGCAGAACGGATTGCCTCAACACTAACCCCACTGTTCTGGTAAACTTTGCCATCATGACATTTCATACGAAAGGTATACCCATTGATGTTATATGCATCGTATTTCACTACTGTGGCGCGTGGTCCATATGATATCCACCTTACAGTTTCTGATACACTTTCTTTGTCGATCGCTAACTCTCTCTCCACCTGAATTTCATTACACGTATATATTAGCTTCAAATTTAAGGAACAACAAACAAACAATTATAAATAACATACGATTAATTACCTCTTTGCGTAACCACTTAGCAAAAGATTTTTGTGCTCATTTTCTGAAATGAGCTATTCGTTTACCTGGGTTTTCTGTTTTCAAAACTTGCTTGTGTCGCCTGAAACAATGTCTTTGATTATTATATTTGATAGAACATTTTAAGTAACGAAATAGACATGTGTTAGTAATACTTACTCGATATACGATACAATTTCATCTGTATTATGTATTACATACAAATGTGCTTTCTGAAAGAGTTCCGCAGAAACTTCACTTATTGGATTGCAGGCCGACAATGCTTTTCCTTCTTATTTTCATAAGTTTCATGTTTATCAGGTGGGATACCAATAGTTTCCATGGATTTATGATATTCGCTAAAAAAACTCTATTGTTTCTTCCGCAATAGTCTCCTCAGCAATGCATCCCTCTGGTTTATTTCTATTTCGCACGTGTCCTTTAATAACCTTCATACATCTTTCGAAGGGATACATCCACCGAAAGCATACCATATAATTTACCTTCCCTAAGTTCAGGTGCACATCACATGGTCTCATATATCAAAAAATGACAGAGGAATGAACTTCTCGAGTAGGCAAGTGTCACTACCAAGTCTGTTTGCTTGGGCCATCGTCGGAAATAAGCAAAATCCATGTCGTCACAAACTCACCGTTGTAGAATTAACAGAGTTTTAGGGAACTTATTGATGGCTTTCATCCTCTTCTCCATGTTTAGAGTCCCACTTTGGTGTAGCTATATCAAACTCATGTCTGTAATAAATGGTACTAGCAACATCCTCCACTTTATGCACTAATTGTTTTAAACAAATTGGTACAACGCACTCGACATGGAATGTAAAAATGTTTTTATTAACATCGTGGGTCGATGTTCCCTGTACTCTACAATATGTAGCATAATCATTAAACGTTGCTACTCCTACAACAAAGATTTGTGATCCTATTAGATTCCATCCAAGACTTGTCCCCCATGTTTATAAAGTGTTCTCTGCAGTCACCCCATCGTCTAGTTTAAATGTTCGGTGACCTAAACCATTATAAACTCACAATAAAAGAACAGATTCATGGTAACGTGACACTTTATATTTTCCAAATTAAGATAGTTTGGTTAAGGCCAATTATAGCTTTTTCAACCGCACCATCAATCCCCTTGTAAATATGGTTTGTTCACACGAACCCAGTTTAAACTAACGTGGTGGTTACCATGCAGAGAACACATTTATCAACATGGACACGTCTTGATTGGAACAAATAGAATCACAAATCTTATGTTGATAGAGTAAGACAGCAACCCGTTTTACAGAATAATGCCAATACAGTAACTTGTAGAAAGACAGGGAATATCAACCCACGATTCTAATAAAAAACATATTTACATTCCATGCCGTGTAACCAAATGTTTAATACCACATAGAGCAAAAGTGGAGGAAGTGCAGTACCCTTTAAACAGACTGAGATTGAAAAACTACACAAGTGGACTAAACATGGAGAAAGGATAGAGCCACCATAAGTTCCCTATAAACCTGTTTAATACTACAACAGAGATTGTTGACGACATGGGATTTTGCTTATATTCCGACAGATGGCCCAGCACAGTACTGTAGTGACACTGTGCCTATCGAGAAGTTCTTTCCCCTGTCATTCTTTGATATTATGAATAATTGACTGAGTCACCTAACTAGGGAGGTAAAATTAGATGTATGCATTTGGTGGATGTAACCCTTCGAAAGAATGCATGAATTATTAAAGGACACGTACGAAATAGAAATAAATCAGAGGGATGCATTGCTGAGGAGACTATTGTAGAAGAAACAATAGAGTTTTTTAGCGAATATCATAAATCCATGGAAACTATTGGTATCCCACCTGATAAACATGAAACTTATGAAAATGAGGAAGGAAAGCCATTGTCGGCCGGCAAATCAAGTAAGTATTGCGGAACTCTTCAGAAAGCACAATTTGAGTATGTAATACATAAATACAGATGAAATTGTACCGTATATCGAGTAAGTATTACTAACACATGTCTATTTCGTTACTTAAAATGTTCTATCAATATAATAATCAAAGACATTGTTTCAGGCGACATAAGTAAGTTTTAAAAACAGAAAACCTAGGGTAAACGAATAGCATTTCTGGAAAATAAGCACAGTAAATCTTTTGCTAAGTGGTTACGCGAAGAGGTAATTAATCGTATGTTATTTATAATTGTTTGTTTGTTGTTCCTTAAATTTGAAGCTAATATATACGTGTAATGAAATTCAGGTGGAGAGAGAGTTAGCAACGACAACAGAAAGTGTATCAGAAACGTAGTGGATATCAAAGGACCTCGCGCCAAAAAAAAAGGAAGGGTATGAAATACGATGCATATAACATCAATGGGTATACCTTTCATATAAAATGTCATGATGGCAAAGTTTACTAGAACATCGGGGTTAGTGTTGAGGCAATCGATCTGCACATATCTAAAGAAGTTGCAACCACAAGACAAGCATACTATTATGGTGTTTTACAAGAGATATGGGTACTAGATTACCGTTTCAGGCAAATTCCTCTTTTCAAATATGATTGGGTTAATCACAAATCTGGTGGTGTGAAACGCGATAAACTTGGGTATACATTGGTCGACCTGAATAATTTAGGCCACAAGGTTGATCCGTTCGTATTAGGCTCACAAGCACTACAAGTGTTTTATGTGAAAAACCCGGTAGATAAAAAATTGTCTATTGTCTTTAAGACACCTCCCAAGAATTACAAAGATACGTATGACGAAGTCGATGAGGATAGTACCGTTCCATTCACCACGCAATGATAACGTATGCCTCTAGTAGATCAACTTACTTGCTAATGAATATGAGATAACAACTATCGAAAGGACTGTGGATGAGTTGTGATAATGAAAAACCAAGTGAACCATGCCATGCTTAAGGTTGACATCGCAACTACATCTTGTAATGAGATTTCATTTTATCTATTAATTTTTTACATCCTGTTTGGTTTATATGTGTGTACTGCTGAACTCATTTAGTACTGCCAGGCAATAGTTAGTGCTGCCAGGCAATAGTTAGTGCTGCCAGGCATGTCAGCTGTAATGGTTGTTTAGTGTTAATAATGTTCAGTTTGTGTCTGTGAATTAAGGTTATGATAAGTATGTACGGATGTATGGAAGTTTTGCTGGATAATCCCTTAATTAATGAAAGTATGATGTTTATGTAAAGTTCAGGTGTTGTTTTATTCTTAAGTAATGTTTAATTTCAGTCTTGAATTAAGTTTTATGATAAGTATAGTATGAAAGTTTTTGCTGAATAATCTGAATGACAGTTATGATGTTTAGAACGGTAAACTATTCAAACTGCAAGGTTAAACATAATACTAAATAAGGTAAGATAAAACAGCTAATCTAAAGAACAGAACTGATTCCCCCAAATTAATTAATGATAACACACATTAATTCATTCCACCTACCACGCCTAACTATCCCTCTACCCCCTTAAACTCTTCCACCCATTCATAACACCCAATATTTTTTATAAAATAAATAAATTCATAACAACATTAATTCTTCATCACCCACCAAAATCGTTAAGCTTAAATAATTCCTAACACATTTCATAACCCTAAATTCAACATGCAAATCAGAACGGAACTTATATATATTTTATTTCCTTAATTCCTTTTTGCTTATTTTTAGCTCATCTCTAATGTTTGTTCCAATATATATATTTTTTTTTCAGCTTAACTGCTTAAATGTGTTGTTGTGCGTTTCTACTTGCTCATAGTTTCTTAGAATGATAACCTTTTTTGAATCCCCTTATATTCTTAAACACATATATTGCAGTTTAGGGGTGTTTGGATTAAAAAATTAGACCCATATGCATTAGCCACATTATGAAGGAGTGTTTAGGAATTCATTGTGAAAACCAAATCACTGATTTTGATCTTGCTAAGGATATTAGGATAGGTAGCAACCCATTCCTCAGACTCATATAGCACTTCTCAAATTAGCACTTCTGAAGAGATAGATTATGACTCTCCAGAACCACCTAAGAGTTTGGTTCAAAATCAGGATGTAATGAGAGTGATGTAAAACCTTCTTGGAAAGACATTGAAAAGGCTAAAGCATGTATGTTAGCTAAAGCACAAGCATCTGAGGCATCTTCTAAGCTAAAGTAGAAGCATGTGGTCTAAGGCTAAGCTACAAGCAACATCTAAAAACACTCACTTCAAAAGCCCTGTACCATAAACAAATTGTGTACTATTGTGGCTTGCAAATGGCTAAAACCAGTGATATCTAATAAAGGCAAGACCTTAGAGATGAAGATATAAGACTTTTGCTACATTTTGCTGAAGAGAAGATAGGCAGAGAAGCTTAGAATGGATAGTTTATGTTAATCTACTTTATGAAGTTATGTTATATTTGGTCCTATGTAAGGGTAGATAGATGTTAAATCTACTATAAACAATATGCCTGGAACTTAATTTATTAATGTTAGAATGGTTTGTATTGGTTAATGAAGGAATGATGTTATCTTCTATATGTGCTAATCTGCTTATTTTGATTGACAAATGTGTGTTTTGGTTAGGATATTATCTGCTTATACTTAATTTTCTTTTGCAGAAATAATTGACATTAGCTCAGACAGCTCAGATGACAGGAGATGGGCAGCAAAAAAAGCAAGTGCTCTAGTATTTTATGGGCCATCAACACAAGGATTGCTAGATGCTTATGGATATGGCACAATTGAGGAATATCTAGAATGGAACTACTTTCCAAGCACAGACAATGAAAGCACAAACATGGAAACCACAGACAAGGGAAACACAGACAAGGATTGCATTGATGACTCTAACTCTGCAATGTCTAAAGGTAAATATGTACCAGTTTGCAAGAAAAACAATCCAAACATGTATAGCCATGTACCAGTCACAGGATGTGTGCTGGGACTAGCAAGTGTTACTACATGGGATGAAATTGAAAAGAAAATAGGAGCCAGGAAAACAAAAACTTGTGCAGATAAGGCAAAGGGGAAAAGAAAGGTGTCATGTGGAAGCTGATCATGTTATAACATGTTTTAGATGTTAGCTTTTGTTTGTGTTTTGTTTAGCAATCAAACTTTATGGTGACTTATGTAATGGTGAAAATCATGTACTTTTTTTTGGTGAAAACTGTGAAGATATATTAGAAACAACTTATGAAGATACATACTGTCAAGATCATAGACATGCCCATGATCTTTTGAGAAAGACAAATACAACAATAGAATACAAAAAGCAATTCTTCACAGTACACCCATAAACAACTACTTTCCCAATTCCTTTTGCTGTCAAAGACATATTAGCCCATAATAGACTAAGATGACCAGATAACAAAAACATGCCTCATTGTTGAGAAACACTATATCAAGGATTACATTTCCCCTATGAAGGTGTTACAACATGACTGCCTTGCAGCTCCATCCTCATAGACAGTCACCTATAACAGCATCCATAGCAGTATCGATCATTCTGATCAGAGCTTGTTATCACTAGTATAAGCTACATTTCCACTTGTAAAGAACTACTTATAACCCACTGTTGCTACACGAGCCACACAATCAGGCATAAGTTAACATAAGTCTAACAAATGGCATCACCCACAAAACTAGTAACCAACCATCCTGTATTTTTGTGTGACCAGGTAAACTTGATGATTGACAAGGTAAATGATCAAGTTATGGTGGGGATTGTTGGGATTTAAAGCTTTAGTATGGTTTTCTAGTTTCTACTGTGATTCATAGTTACTAATGTTCAGTTAAATATTAGTGCTGCTAGTTTGAAGTTTCTGCTTCTTCTTGAAGTTTTGAAGAATTACTCCAAGTAGTTTTGTGCTGTTAGAGTTAATATTAGTACTGTCTCTGTAAATTAATACTGTTAGGTATATTAGTCTGTTTTGTATAAGTTAGTGAAGTTTTGTTAAAAATTAGTGCAAATCTAATTGTTTAATTAACTAATTAATCACCCCCAAATCATAACCAAAACTACTATGGTTTAGTGGTGACCATATAAGCCATTTTTGTCACAATGTTTCAAGTGTGTGACATATATCACATAAATATCTAACTGTGTGGCCATGTCAAAAAACAGCATGTTGATGAAATCCCAGATTGTACTAACAATGAAGCTTAAACTTCTAATATTAAAAATTGTAAATACAATACATTAACGAATAGATTGCACTGGCAAGATGTTAAGCCTGCTTGACTTCTGTAAGGAGGTCGCGGTTCCGATATCTGCTGGGGTGTAAAATCCTTTTTTATTTCTTATAATGAATATATTGGTTTTTTTGGGTATTTAGTCACATACAACATAAGCAAAAATGACAACAGTGTTAATAAGAGTGACCAAAAAGTCTATAAAGTGACGAAATGTCCTATTTTGTGTGACTATTGAGATCATCATATGCCCCACTATATGAGTTTGAAGTATGTGTGACCTTTTGTAATATTAGCCACAACAAAGCAAGTTGTTTTGGGTAATTTAGTCACAACAAAACTAAGCATAAAGTGACCAAAAGTGTTAATAAGTGTGACCATATGGTGTTTAAATTGAAGAAATGTGTATTTTGTGTGACTATTGATGATCCAATGGTCACATGAATTAGAATATTAGTGACCTTTTGTAATTTATAGCCGCACAAAAGCATGTTTGATTTTGGGTAATTAGTCACAAACAACCTAAGCATAAAGTGACCAAAAGTGTAAGATAAGTGTGACCATATGCTGTTTTTAAAGTGAAGAAATGTGTATTTGGGTGACTAATGTTAATCAATGGCCACATGAATTTTATGTTTGTGTGGCCATTTGTAATATTTAGTCACACAAAGCATATTTTTTTGGGTGTTTAGTCACATACAATTAAGCATAAAGTGGCCAAAAGTGTTAATAAGTGTGACCATATGATGTTTAATTGAAGAAATATGTATTTTGTGTGACTATTAATCATCCAATGGTCACATGAATTTTATGTTAGTGTGGCCTTTTGTAATATTTAGTCACACAAAGCATGTTTGTTTGTGGTATTAAAGTCACATATAAATTTAGAGCATAAGTCATCCAAAAGTGTTAATAATGTGACCATATGGTGTTAATTTGAAGAAATGTGTATTTTGTGTGACTATTGAATCAACCACTGGCCACAGAATTGATGTTTGTGTGACCTTTTGTGAATATTTAGCCAACACAAAGCAGTTTGTTTTGGGTAATTAGTCACATACAACTAAGCAAAATGTGACTAAAAGTGTTAATAAGTGTGACCATATGTGTTTAAATTGAAGAAATATGTATTTTGTGTGACTATTGATCATCAATGGCCACATGAATATTATGATGTTGTGACAAAACGTTAAGTGTGACCATATATCCATTTGGTCACAGTGTTCAAATACAATGTGACAAAACACATTAGCTTTTGCAGCTAAATAAACTAAAACTTTAGACACATATATTTAAGTACGTGACCATTATGTAACGGAATTTTGTGCTAACACTAAAATAATGTGTTGACAAAACAATTATGTGACCACATGTGGCATTTAGTCACATTGTTCAAGTGAGTTAAAAAATATTATTTCACTATTTATATGTATGATCATGAAAAATGCTACATGCTATCCTTGTATTGGTCACACGTTCGAAATTCATAAGTACCAAACCAAAATTAACAGTTACTTTAGCCACATGAATGTTCGTTAGTAATGTGTGCAAATTCGGTTCTAATGGTCACATGATAAAAATGTTCATGTGTGACTAATTAGTAAAAGTGTCTAATTTTTGGTACTATGGTCACATAAATATGTGAATGTTAGCTGCCATCCATTTGCCCATGTGTGACCAAATCACTTATTGTACTAGTGGTTCTAAAAAGCGCCCTGAGATAGACAAGAAGAGGACAAAGATGATAGAAAAATGTTTTTAGATGTGGTGATCCGAAATCAACATATATTGGGATAAAGACCAACACCAACAAAAGCACAAGAACCAAAGAGCATTCGTCGGAGGTTCTTGGAGTGATAGCGGTGAAGAAGACGATGAAAAGGCTAAAGACGAAACATGTCTTGTGGCTCAAACATCAAATGAGGTATGTTCTGAATCCACTTACTTTAGTGATGACATTTCTTGGGTAGATGATATTAAGTTTGATAGCAAATGTTACAACTTTCGCAAAATAAGTTTAAAAATTATCATTAAGAACAAATAACTGAAGAAAGCTAAAAAGATAGCTGAAAAGAGATTAGTGAGTTAAAATTAAAATTGTCTACACTTGAAAAAACAAGGGAGTTGAATCTCGAATGTACAAATGTATTCACTTAAAATCGCCAACGAAAAACTTAAAAGATAGGCAAGCACATTGCTAACTCAATTTGAAAAGACTACATCATTGCTAAATTGAAATGTTAAGTACTCAAAAACCCTCCGTGATAAATTAGGTTAACATTCCCAACTCATTTGAAGCATCAGACCAGTGATCCCAAGAATCCCAATTTGATAAAACCTAAAAAAGCAACTGTTGGTTTGTGCTCATGTCATACGGATATTTATACGGCTAGGAATACATGAGCCTACGGGGTCACACACGTTAATACACTTAGATATCACTCTATTGGTATATAATAAAAAATAAGTGTATATTTATTATATATTTATTAAATACACGATATGTATATTAATAATATAAGTTGTTATTAATTTTATAGTATATATAATATTTTCACCAAAGAAAACAACGTCGTTAATTAGTTCGTTTACGAATAATTAACATAATGCTTTTTTAACTAATGGGTAATTTATAATGTAATTAAGCATACAATAATTAGAAAAAGACAACAAGTCAACCCAAGGTTGTTTGTAGGTGGAATGACCGGTCCAAGTAGCAATAGAAAGGGGAAAAGGGTTATTATCACACATCGTTGTGGGAGTGGGTAAACAAAAGGCTACTAATCTTGTAAAAATAGAGGATCCCTTAGCTCTTTATTTTATCCTATCCCTATCTTCACTCTTTTGTGGTCGGACGATAAAAAACCCCTTTGGGGAACGGGTGTTTGAGTATTCTACTACTTGAAAGTATTCTCTTGAGCCTTTTGTTCGTAGAACTACATATCGGGTGGTATTGTTTACGTTAGTGTGTGAACCATGTGGATTTACTTACTTTAAGTACTGAAGGTTTTTCGTTTAGCATGTATTACACACATGCGTGTACTCGAAAAGTCTCCGGTTCTTCATGTATTTGGTTTATGTTTTATTATTAATTATAAGTTGCTATATAGTTTATTCCGAAGCATAGACTCGTTTAATATTCACGTAATATTAGGTTTTTAGACCACGATTTCCAACAGTGGCATCACGAGCCAAATCATATAGCGTTATAATTACATATAAAACCGGTAAAATACCTAAAATACACATATTTATGAATATTTTCTTGCCTTTTTTCTAACGAGTGCAATTTTATCTTTCTAGGAAATATTACAGAAATAATGCTAATATAAAACACATAAAATCTGAAAATATAAATATGGTATGCGTTTTGGAAGATCCGGCTAAAATATAAATGCATATTTATGAATATTTCTTGCCTTTTATGTGGAAACCTATTTTAGGAAATTATTTAGTGAAATTAATTTACCCTAAATATCACATAAAAATAGAAATAAAATATGGTTATATTTTAGAAGATTTGTTTCGCTTATTATAAAATTCAGTGTAATATACATTTGCGATTTGAATATATTATAGCATAATATTTCTAATAAATTGTACACCCTTAGGATTACGTGTCGGGTAAGACCATGGTATTAATTTGATTTTATGCCTGTCTTGTTTAGTATGGAATGCATGAAATCATAACGTTGAAATAATTGGTTAAATTGAAAAAGATGAGAAGACCTTGATGAAATATAGTAGATAATTGTGTAAATGATTTGATTAGTATAGATTAGTTGTAAATATGTTTTAGCATGTTTATATTATGGCGTTTTTTATATATAAATGCAAAAATGATTTTCAAAATTAATATGGACTAAAAGTACATGATTAAAATGCTTATTGTACCATATATTGATATGTACACTTTGCTAAATCATAGGCTATATATGTAAATTTGTAATTTCTTGCAAACGTTCTATAACGCATGGGTTTAGTGGTTTCCGTAAGGGAACCCGCAACGGAACAACGCGAGAATAAACATTTTACATAAACGTTTTAACAATATTTATGGTATGTCGTAATAATTACTAAAGATGAAATAAATCCTGTTTGGTATCTATCTAGGATTTGATTATATCTCATGGGGATTTAACCTTATCCATAGTAATGTTACTTATACTTAGAAATATTGTAAACATGGTAACCTTAATTTTATAAAAGGCATGTGGTTTATAAAATTATGGGATTTCTATTTATAGAAAGTTTTTAAAACAAAATTAGAAATGTTTTAAAAATAATTAGTGTTATAAGGTTGTATGTATGCTTCCTTATACACATTTTGGTAACCTTGTTTTTATCAAAATATTTATACACTTAAAATTAAGTCATTTGCCATCCAAGTATGAAATCACTTGAGTTTGTATTTTTACTCTAAGACAGTCTTAGGTGAATTTGCAAAACAAGGTAATATAACAATTGTATGGTCAGACCTGAGACTGTAAAATTATAGATTTTGTATTGGACGACTTATCGAGTATGGTTGGTCAGACCTTCGACCCGAGGCATACAATGGGGTTAAACATGCTACTTGACATTATAATTCTGGATTATATTGCCTTGTGCCCCATAATGGCTAAGAGTTGCACATGTTGGCAATTATCTCCCGCAGATTACCTTTTTGAGTTATACCATTTCTAGTAGATCAACTGCATTAATGGTACAACGTCAAGTTGGATCTTAGACCCTTGTAAAATTAATTGTTTATTTTTTTGTGTTTATTTATATAAACATGGGTAGTTAATTTTTAAGGGATGAATTATCGAAAATACTAAAAATGAACTTTGCAAGTTCTTTTAACGTATTTATGCAACGTATACCGTAAACAAAGGTTTGTTCTTACTTGTGGAAGACAAACTGTGTCTATTTTCCTTGGGAAAATAAGACTATTTCCTATACTTTTCACTTTTGGAAAAGTCATAGAATTATCTTAAATTCTAATCGAACTCATACCAAACTTCATGTTAAGTTCATTGGACTTCTTATTCTTTTAAGATTACTTCAATATCCTTATTCGGTTTTGAAATCATTGATTCATAATAAGAAACTTAGATAACTAGAGAACTTGGGTCTAGATAAAATATCTTTTTGAAAAACAAGACATAATTAAGAGGTTCTAGATGAAGACGAAATAACACCGCATACTGAAGTTAGCCTAAAATTATATTAAGTCAAACAAGAATTTTATTGGTCTTATAAAGTCAAACTAGTGTCTTGTATTGTAATAGACAAAGTCTTGTTCTAGGCCTTGGATTGTAATCTAATATTGTCCGTGTTTCGGGCTCAAAGCCCAAGTTAAACCAAGCCCGACCCGTTTAGAAAGCCCAAGTGCCAAGATAGCAAGGCTTAGGTATAAATAGAACCCTCTCCACACAAGGAGAGGGTGTTGGTTACATTTCTATCTCTTGTAACTCACCACTCTTTTTCTCTAATCCAATATTCCTCTTTTGTTTCAAAAAAAAAATTTGGTTTGAAAAAAGCAAGAAAAAAAATCAACATTTGATCTTTGTTTGTGGTTAAAGGAGTTAAAGATTTGTACTTTTGGGCTAAGAACTATCCCTTGCATCATTACTAGGTGGTTTTAACATCATTTCATAGCTTTCAAGAAAGTTTGGTGATTTTTTCTTGGCTGCGTTTTGACTAACTGAAGGGGTGTTCTTGATTGTGTTTTGCTTCATTCATTGCGATTTGCCCAAAGATTTCTTGCGTTTTGCCATTGCCTTTTGGTTATTACGTTTTGGTTCTGTGTTTTGCCTCTGCGTTTTGGTTCTGCGTTTTGCCTCTACGTTTTGGTCTTGCATTTTACCTCTGCGTTTTGGTTCTGCGTTTTGCCTCTGCATTTTTGTTATTGCGTTTTGGTTATTGCGTTTTGCCTCTGCGTTTTGGTTGATTTTACAGGTTTCTTCACTGCGTTTTGTCTAAGACTCTTCACTGCGTTTTGTCTAAGACTCTTCACTGCGTTTTGTCTAAGACTCTTCACTGCGTTTTGTCTAAGACTCTTCACTGCGTTTTGTCTAAGACTCTTCACTGCGTTTTGTCTAAGACTCTTCACTGCGTTTTGTCTAAGATTCTTCACTGCGTTTTGTCTAAGACTCTTCACTGCGTTTTGTCTAAGATTCTTCACTGCGTTTTGTCTAAGACTCTTCACTGCGTTTTGCCTATGTAATACTATCTTCATTACGTTAACTCATTTCAACCAAACCAAATCATAATTAAACAACATATCACCTAATCTAACAAACAATCATCACTTTTAACATACAATCACTAATCATTGTATCGATCCAACAATTATCATAATACAATCAACACTTCATAACACTTAAGATCCGATATCCATTCACAACATCAAAATGTCAAATTCTAATACCAATTTGCAAACTCAAACATCCAATGCACTTCATAATGCTATCATGGAAGCAGGTGGCAAAGATCGTCCACCAATGTTAGCACCGGGTAATTACGTTCAGTGGAAATCCAGAATCAAGAGATACATCGACACCAAACCAAACAATGAACTTATCCACTATTGTCTCCAAAATCCACCATACAAGTATAAATGGACTGAGAAGACAGTTCCAGTTGCTGAAGGTAGTTCTGAAACAACTACAGAAGGGTATATGGAGAACTATAAGAATGTTTCACAAGACATACGCGATCAACTGAATGCTGAAGCTGAAGCCATTCAGATCATTCTCACAGGGATAGATAACGATATCTACTCCACAGTTGATGCTTGTCCTAATGCATGTGAAATGTGGAAAGCCATTGAAAGGTTGAAACAAGGTGAATCAATCAATGTTCAAGATCTTGAAACCAATTTGTATTGGGAGTTTGGAAAATTCACATCACGGGATGGTGAATCACTCGAATCGTATTACTCAAGGTTCTACAAGATGATGAATGAGCTAGTCAGAAATCAGTGTGATGTTACAAATCATCAAGTGAATGTCCAGTTCTTACTTCAACTACAACCAGAATGGCAAAGGTTTGTGACACTTGTTAAGCAGAGTCAAGAGCTGAAAACTGTCTCCTATCACAAACTTTATGACATCCTGAAGCAACACCAGAATGAAGTCAACGAGATAAGAGCTGAAAGACTAGCACGTACTGCTAATCCACTTGCACTTGTTGCTCAACAACAACCAGTTTACCATCCTCAAAACCATCCTACTCAAAACAATCAATATTCCTCCAACAGATCACAACAACCCACCAGAAACAGAGGAAAAGCAATTGTCAACTCTTCTGCTCCTACTTATGATCAAGAACCTGTCACGGTTACTGAAGATGATGAAATGTCAAAGGAAAAGGAAATTGACAAACTCATGGCTTTAATTTCACTCTCGTTCAAGAAAATCTACAAACCTACCAACAACAACCTTCGCACTTCATCAAACTCCAGCAGAGCTAATCAAGACAATTCTCCAAGAATCAACAGAGGAACTAGGTATGATAATCAGAGGGTAGTTAATGTTGTTGGGGTTAGGGACAATGTAGGTACGTGTTATAATGGCAAGGAATATGGGCATCTATCAAGGGAATGTCAGAAACCGAAAAGAGTTAAGGATGCAACTTATCACAAGGAAAAGATGTTATTGTGTAAGCAAGAGGAAGTTGGGGTTCAGTTGAATGCAGAGCAAGCTGATTGGAAGGATGACACTGATGTTAAGTCTAACAATCAGAAATTGGAAGCACATTATATGTACATGGCACAGATTCAAGAAGTTACTCCAGATCCAGTTGATAATTCTAGACTAATCTTTGATGCTGAGCCATTGCATAAGGTACAAAACAATAATGACAACTATAATGTGTTTGCCATTGAAAATAAACATCTTGAGCAACCTGAATCTAGTAATGACATATATATATAGGAACAAGGTGACACCAATATCACTATTGATTCATTGGATATATGTTATGATAGAGACCAGGATGACTAGGATGATACTGATGAACTTGATCAAGAACGTGATTTGCTTGCTTCTTTAATTGAGAAACTAAAATGTGAAATTGATGACAACAAAAATCATAATAAAGTTTTGGAATCATCAAACAAGGCTTTAGTTGATAAATTAATAGGTGAAATTGAGGATTTCAAAACTAAAAATAAAAGTTTAGAATCATCAAATAACCATTTCAAAGAAGCAAACAATGAACTGTCTAAGACAAATCAGTTGATGTTCAAAGACCTTAAGAAGTTTCAAGCGGAACTTGATAAGTACCATGATGTGAATTATGCGCCAAGGTGGCAATTGATTATGCAAAAGCTAAAGGGGATTTAATGTCATACAAAATTGAATCTGAAAATTCATATAATGAATATACTCGAAGAATAAATGATTTAAATCAAATAATTTCGGATATGAAAAAGGAGCTTTCTGCACATCAAGAAACCATCTCCATAATGTCACAAGAAAAAGAGGCTCAGATTAAGCTTTACAAAACTCGTGAAGACAAAGAACTTGATAAGGTCATTGCTTTAGAAAACAAAGTCAAGGTTTTGGATGATATTGTATATAAAACCAGACAATCTGTTCAAACAATGAATATGCTTAATTGTAATTGTAAAACAAGTTTTGCAAAACCTGAGTTTCTCAAGAAAGCTCAAAGAGCGAATCCTCGTCTGTATGATATAGGTTGCTATAATGATAATCTTGCTTTAATGTTATCCCATGAATCTGACGAAACGATTCGTCTTGAAAAACAAAGTCGATCAAAGTTAAGCAATTTAATCAGACCTTTTGATTATGACCAGTTGAATAATCTTTATGATTTGTTCGTTCCACAACGGGAAAAGTCGCCTAAACAACACTATTTTCCAAAAATGTCAAAGATGAGTCATACATCTTCTAATAATGAAATTTCTAAAGAGTCTTTTCGTAAACAAACAAATTTGTTAGAAAAACGAATGGATGAATCCATTCCTTGGGATCAAAAGTGTAAAAGCTCTAAAGAACTTTTCAAGATTAAAAAGAGTGTTGACACGATTTTTGATAGAGTAGAACGTTGCAAACAAACAATTGCTAAAAGAACATATTTTGGTAACATAGATCCTTTTATTCAAAACACAATCGAAGGAAATTTTTGCCTCCAAATTAGAAGAATCAATGAGGACTTAGAAAATTTTCACTTGTGTTTGAACGAGGAAATGGTTACTGATTTGAGATACTTTAATTCTCTTAAACATGAAGTAGACACTCTCAAA